>CAUYUJ010001597.1:96302-99406 GCA_963575745.1 Prorocentrum cordatum | reverse complement strand
TCGTACTCCTCCTCCTCCTCCTCCTCCTCCCCCTCCTCCTCCTCCTCCTCCTCCTCCTCCCCCTCCTCCTCCCCCTCCTCCTTCTCCTCGTCCTCCTCCTCCTCCTCCTCCTCCTCCTCCTCCTCCTCCTCCTCCTCCTCCTCCTCCTCCTCCTCCTCCTCCTCCTCCTCCTCCTCTTCCTCTGCTCCTCTGAGATCCAGCGGTTCCGACAGATGCGTCAGGCGCTGCGGCCGTGCGGGAGCGCTCCAGGACGCTCTAGGAGCATTCCAGAAAGTTCTGGAGCGATTTCTACCGACGCCCCCTGAAGTCCACCGACGCTCACTTAGATCCCTCGGCGCCCCTCTAAGTGCACCACGATGTGTCCACCGACCCTTTCGGTCCACCGACGCCCTTCTGGCCCGCCCGAAGATCCCCAAAGGTCCACCGACGCCCCCTTGAAGTCTTCCGACGCTGTGCTGTGCTGTGCTGCGCCGGCGGTCGTTTGGGTCAGGGTTCGGGCCGACCGCAAAGCTTCGCAGCAGACCTGTGGATTCGGTTGCCCACGCAGGCCGCCAACGCAGCACGCCAAATTGGAAACGAAGGCGTTCACTCGCGACCTTGCGCGGGCAGCTTGCGCGCGAATGTCCGCGCAATCCGACCCCTTGTGCTGCGTCGGCTCTCCCGAAGTCCACAAACGCCCCCTTGGAGGTTGGAGGGACAAGAATGGGAGGGGTGGGGGGCTCGAGCCCCCCTCCTCCTCGGAGGAGGGGGGGGTCGAATCTTTACTCCTTTTCCCGGAAAGGGCGGGGGCCCAGGGTTCTCTTTTAGTAGGTAAACCTGTCCCCCGGTGCCAACTTGAGGGAGGCCGGCGAATTTTTTCCCTGATAAATAACGAGGTCGAAGGAGGCCGGCGAATTAAAATTTGAGGATGTCTCGAGCGAAACGCTTGTTTTTGAAATCCCGATCGATTAATCACAGGGTGCGGGCCACTTTTTCGTGTGTTGAGGATGTCTCGAGCGAAACGCTTGCTCCGCAGAGTTTGCAGAGGATGTCTCGAGCGAAACGCTTGTTTTGCAGAGCCGACCGCGACGCGGAAAAGCGCCCCGCGCGAAGGAATTTCGATGATGTCTCGACTAATTACTTTGTTTTTGTACGATTTCCTGGAATTTTGGCAGGATGTCTCGAGCGAAATGCACGACCCCACCCTAGCACGACCATACCCCAGCACGACCACACCCCAGCACGACCAGACCACAGCACGACCCCACACCAGCACGACCCCACCCCAGCACGACCATACCCCAGCACGACCACACCCCAGCACGACCCGACCCCAGCACGACCCTACCCCAGCAAGACCACACCCCAGCACGACCACACCCCAGCACGACCACACCCCAGCACGACCACACCCAGCACGGACACCCCCAGCACGAACGCCCCAGCACGCACCACGCCCAGCCCGACCACCCCCCAGCACGACCACCCCCCCAGCACGAAACCACCCCCAGCACGACCAACCACCAGCACCCCCCCCCCCCCCGACCACACCCCAGACGACCACTCCCAGCACGACCACACCCCAGCACGACCACACCCCAGCACGACCCCCGACGCTAAATCACAGGAGTGCGGACCACCCACGCACGCCACACCCCAGCACGACCCCACCCCAGCAGACCCACCAGCACGACCCACGCCCCAGCACGACCACACCCCAGCACGACCACACCCCAGCACGACCACACCCCAGCACTACCCCACCCTAGCACGACCACACCCCAGCACGACCACACCCCAGCACGACCACACCCCAGCACGACCCCACCCCAGCACGACCCCACCACAGCACGACCACCCCCCAGCACGACCACACCCCAGCACGACCACACCCCAGCACGACCCCACCCCAGCAAGACCACACCCCAGCACGACCACACCCCAGCACGACCTTACCACAGCACGACCCCACCCCAGCACGACCACGCCCCAGCACGACCACGCCCCAGCACGACCACGCCCCAGCACGACCACGCCCCAGCACGACCACCCCCAGCACGACCACCCCCCCAGCACGACCACCCCCCAGCACGACCACCCCCCAGCACGACCACACCCCAGCACGACCACACCCCAGCACGACCACACCCCACCACGACCATACTCCAGCACGACCACACCCCAGCACGACCACACCCAGTCGCACCCCCGTGGAATGTTTCGTGGGGTGTCTGGTTGAGTGGTTGCCTGTTCGTGGGGTGTCTCGTGGAATGTTTCACGGGGTGTCTCGTGGAATGGTTCGTGAGGTGTCTCGTGGGTTGTTTCGTGAGGTGTCTCCTAGGATGTTTCGCGGGGTGTCTCGTGGGATGTTTCGTGAGGTGTCGCCCAGTTGGATATCGTGAAAACGTGACCATGCTGCACATGTCTATATCCCTTTCCGGGTTCGTGGGTCCATCATGTTTGCACCCAGAGTGGGTAAAAGGGGGGGGGCTCGATACCCACCCCCTCCCATTAAGCGACCACAGAAGAAAACAAAAAAAGAAAAAAAAAATCCTCGCGGGCGCCGAGATCGATGCCCCACCCACCCCCGCGGGGGTCCGCCGACGCCCGCCGAGGCGCCTCTTGATGGGCGCCCCCCGAGGCGCCCCGCGTGGCGTACCGGCCCAGGAGCGCCCGGGAGGCGCGAGGCTGACCCCGCGAGTTCTGCCGCGGCCCGTCGCGTCGGCGGCGCGCCGCCAGGGGGGAGGGCGAGGGCGAGGGCGAGGGCGAAGACAAGGACGAGGAGGAGGAGGAGGAGGAGGAGGAGGAGGAGGAGGAGAAAGAGGAGGCGGACTCATGAAACCATGGGAGTCGAATCGTGGGTCCAGGAAGTACGCGGTGCACACAGCGCGCAGGCGGGCCGCAGTGGCAGGCAACCGGCACCCCCGGCCTCCCCCTTACGGTGGGCAGCGGGCCCGCAGGCGCGCGCACCGACGAACAGGAGATAGGCAGCTACCTCGTCGCTCTGCGACTTGCCACCAGCCGAGAGGGCTTGGTGCGTAGGGGGACTGAGGTACTTCCAGACTAGCAACCCTTACCCAATCAGCTGGCATGCGCAACAAGGTTTCCCCCAGGGTGAGCGGGCA
>CAUYUJ010001597.1:56302-91302 GCA_963575745.1 Prorocentrum cordatum | reverse complement strand
ACAAGATTCGGACATCCCTCGATCCCCAGAACTACGTATTTGAGGTGCCCACGTCAGGCCGAAATACCGTTCCTGGGACAGCAACGCCTCGAATCAACGTGACTGTTGCGTCCTGACCATCTTGAGTCGTGCCAGAACACTACGTATTCCTGGGATGTCAACACCGCGACTACACTTGACTATCGTCCAGACAATCCTAAGTCGTGCTAGGAAACAATTCCTGGGACTTCAACCCTACCAATCCTCGAAAGCGTTTTATCGTTTGACCGAGTGATCCCAGCACTACAGAAGGAGAGAGCCACATGTTGATCAGGAACGGGCCTCCGTTCCGCAAACCGCTGCACACATTCAAAAGCAGTGTGCGCGGCGCTAGAGCGAGAGCCCCATTCTAAAGACGTTCCGCCCTCCGAACGTGTGCGGCGCCGAGGCCAGAGTGGAACTGTTGCAACCGGTACGGGCGGATGCGCGCGGCGCTAGAAGCGGACACCCCATGTTGAAGACGGCCGACGACGACCCCCCTCCATCCGTGCAGCTACTGCGAACGTCAAGATTCGGGGTTCTTGCTGTCGCTCGGACGTACATTTCCCGTGCATTGTTCGGCTTCGTGCGTGTTTTTTTCCCAGAAAGGGCTTTGGCCCAGGGTTCTCTTTTAGTATGTAAACATGTCCCCGGTGCCCAACTTGAAGGAGGCCGGCGGATTCTTTCCCTGATAAATATCGAGGTCGAAGGAGGCCGGCGGATTAAAAACTGAGGATGTCTCAGGCGAAACGCTTGTTTTTGAAATCCCGATCGATAAATCACAGGGTGCGGGACACCTCAGCACGACCACACCCCCAGCATGACCACACCCCAGCACGACCACGCCCAGCACGACCACGCCCCAGCACGACCACGACCCAAGCACGACCACACCCCAGCACGACCCCACCCCAGCACGACCATACCCCAGCACGACCACACCCCAGAACAGCACGACCACAACCCCCACCCCCCCCACAAGCACGACCCGATCGATAAATCACAGGGTGCGGGGCACCTCAGCACGACCACGCCCCAGCACGACCACGCCCCAGAACGACCACGCCCCAGCACGACCACGCCCCAGCACGACCACGCCCCAGCACGACCACACCCCAGCACGACCACACCCCAGCACGACCACTCCCCAGCACGACCACACCCCAGCACGACCTCACCACAGCGCGACCCCACCCAAGCACGAGCCCACCCCAGCACGACCACACCCCAGCACGACCACACCCCAGCAGGACCCCACCCCAGCCACGACCCCACCCCAGCACGACCATACCCCAGCACGACCACACCCCAGCACGACCCGACCCCAGCACGACCCTACCCCAGCAAGACCACACCCCAGCACGACCACACCCCAGCACGACCTCACCACAGCACGACCACGCCCACGCCCCAGCACGACCACCCCCCAGCACGACCACCCCCCCAGCACGACCACCCCCCAGCATGACCACCCCCCAGCACGACCACACCCCAGCACGACCACTCCCCAGCACGACCACACCGCCTTGGTTGAGTGGTTGCCTGTCGTCGTGGAATGTTTCGTGGGGTGTCTCGTGGAATGTTTCGCGGGGTGTCTCGTGGAATGTTTCGTGAGGTGTCTCGTGGAATGTTTCGTGAGGTGTCTCGTGGGATGTTTCGTGAAGTGTCTCGTGGGATATTTCGTGAGGTGTTGCCCAGTTGGGTATCGTGAAAACGTGTCCATGCTCCACATGTCTATATCCCTTTCCGGGTTCGTGGGTCCATCATGTTTGCTCCATGGTCCAGGATGGTCCTCGACGGTTCTCGCCGAGATGCACACGTCCGAGCGATGCCAAGGGTTATGATTGGTAAGGAAATCTCAGGCGAAACGCCCGGCCCGCCCTACCAACACGTTTCGGCAGGTGTCCGTGGGCAGGGGGCAGGAGGGGGAAGGCGCAGCGGACGGAGGGGGAGAACAGGGGTGGAAGACAAGGAGGGGGAGAACGTCGAGGGGGAGGAGAACGTCGAGGGGTCGAGCAGGGGATGTAGGGAGGAGGAGGAGGAGGAGGAGGAGGAGGAGGAGGAGGAGGAGGAGGGAGGCGGAGGGGAATACGAGGGCTGCGTCGGATACGACTCCATTGTTCATCACCGCCCAGCGCCCAGGGGAGGAGGCGAAGAGGAGGAGAGGAGAGGAGGAGGAGGAGGAGGGGGCGGAGCTGCCGCGAGTGGAGAAGAACGGGAGGAGAGGAGGAGGAGGAGGAGGAGGAGGAGGAGGAGGAGGACGAGAGAGGAGGAGGCGAGGAGGAGGAGGAGGAGGAGGAGGAGGAGGGAGGAGGAGGGGGAGGAGGACGAGCAGGCGGAGGAGAGGAGGAAGGGGAGAGGAGGAGGAGGAGGAGGAAGGAGGGAGGAGGAGGAGGAGGAGGAGGAGGAGGAGGAGGAGGAGGAGTGAGAAACGCTGCAGTCCGCGGGTGGAAGCTCGCCCAACACACAGCAAGGAGGGGGAGGAGAGCAGCGCGGGGAGGAGGCGAGCAGCTCGAGGGGCGACGCCGCCCCCTGCGCCGCGGGTCGCACCGCGGCCCCGCAGACCCACGACGGGCGAGCAGGACGACCCGCCACGGCGGGCAACGACGGGCGACGGCCGACAACGACCACATCGACCACGACGACGGCGGCGACGGCGACGACCACGACGACGACGACGACGACGACGACGACGACGACGACGACGACGACGACGGCGACGACCACGACGACGGCGAGGGGCGGGCGGTGGCGGGGCGGCCGGTCCGGCCGCCGGGACCGAAGCCGTGGTGCAGGTGCGCGGGGGCCTGGCGGCGGGGGTGGTGCCACGGGCAGGAGGCCCGTCGCGCCGCCCGCCGCCCTCGTCCCGTCACGTCATCGCGTCCTCGTCCTCGTCGTTCGTCGTTGTCGTCGTCGTCGTCGTTCGTCGTCCTGAATCGCTCGTCCTCGTCGTCGTCCTCGTCCTCGGGTCCGCGTCGTTCGTCCGTCGTCGTCGTTCGTTCGTTCGTTCGTTCGTTCGTCGTTTGTTCGTCGTCGTCGTCGTCGTCGTCGTCGTCGTCGTCGTCGTCGTCGTCGTCCGTCGTCCGTCGTCCGTCGTCCGTCGTCCGTCGTCCGTCGTCCGTCGTGCGTCGTGCGTCGTGCGTCGTGCGTCGTGCGTCGTCGTCATCGTCGCCGTCTCCGCCGCCGCCCTCGTCGTGGTGGTGGTCATCGTGGTCGTTGTCGCTGGCGCCTCGTCGTGGTGGTGGTGGTGGTGGTCATCGTGGTCGTTGTCGCTGGAGCCGCCGCTTCTGCCGCCGCCATCTTCGTTGTGGTGGTGGTGTTGGTCGTTGTCGTCGTCGCCGCCGCTTCCGCCCCAGTCGTCGTCGTCCGTCGTCGCCGCAGCCGCCGCCGCCGCCGTTGCCGCCACCTCCACAATCGTTGTTGGTCGTCGTCGGCCGTGAAGGATGTTTTGCTCGAAGACTAATAAAGATCGAACTCGAGTGCCAAGGCCCAGGGTGCATGGAAGAAAAACAGACTGCACAAGCATGCAAAATTCCGGAGGTCCGCGCGTAGCTGCGAACGCATCTTTGCCCCCCCCCGCGCGCGTTGCATGGGATGGCGTCCGATGGTGGCGTCGCTGCCGCGTCCTTGGTTGACGTGGCGGTTCGAGCCGCCGTGCAAGCAGGCGCGCCGCGCCGCACTGCAGCTGCTACCGCCGCCGCCGTGGCCTCCGTGGTCATGATGGAGATGCGAGGCAGTGACGGTGCACGTGGAGGCGCCTCTGCTCCCCCTCCGACTGCCTCGCGGCGGCGGAGAATCAAACGTAAGAAGAAGGCAGAGAAGGAGAAGTTGACAGCTGCTTCTCGACCCGAAGCCCCTGCGGATGAAGCGAGTCATGGCGGAGGTCCCGGGGGCGCTCCTGCTGGCGGACTTGCTTCTGCGGCGCCAGTTCACAACCCTACCGCTGAGCATCGTCCTGGGCTCAAGCCGATTGCTGAGAACACGGCGCCTACGACTTGTCAACACTGCGGCGAGGTGTTTACTTCGAGGAACAAGCTCTTCGACCACCTCCGGACGTCTGGCCACAGTCAGTTCTGTGCACCAAGGTCCACTGGCGACAGTGCGTCTGTCTCAGGGTTCTCAGCTGGCTCTCAAGAGCCCTCTGCAGCCAGCGATCCACGTCAACGTGCAGCAGCCGATTCTGCAGTTGCAGCGTCGGGGCTGAGTCAGGAGAGAGGCAGCTCTACTGGTTCAGCTTTCGCGAGCTTGGAGGCTCGCAGCAAAGCAGTTGTCCTTCCAAAGGGGTCGCAGGATGCCGCACTTCGACAAGGGAAGGGACAAGGCGCACGCCCTTATTAGCCGGCTTGGGCGACTGTGCCGCCATTACTGATGGAATCAACCTTTTCTCTCTGCATTGTGCAATGGTGGGCTCGTGCAGCAGATTTCGTCATCACCCGTCCAGCACTGCAGGCTTCAGGCTGGAGTCTTCAGGCTGCGCCTGTTCGTCACATTCCGATATCGAGATTTCTTCCCAGACATTTGCTGTCTTGGACACCGGCGTTGAGCTTTTCCTCGGCAAGCTCGGCCTGCGCTCCCGGCTTCGACCTGGCGCTCCCCTTCTGAGTCCAATGTAGCACCGACGCAGGCTTAGCCAACCTCTTTTCCATATTTGTGGCTGGGCAGCCCCCAGTCTTTCCACATCTCGCGTACCTGCGAACGCTCAGGCGCATGCCGTCTTTTCTTCTCTGCGTGGCGTTCCATTCAGATCCAAGATCGACAAGGAGCGAGAGATCGGGGCTCCTCCCTCCCCCTACTCCTCCTCCTCCTCCTCCTCCTCCTCCTCCTCCTCTCCTACCCCCCTCCTCCATCCTCGACTCCTGCCCTCTCCTCCTGCCTACCTCCCCTCCACCTCCTCCTCCTTCCTCCTCCTCCTCCCTCGCTCCTCCTCCTCGCTCCTGCTCCTGCTCCTCCTCCTCATCCCCCCTCCTCACCTCCTCCTCCTCCTTCCTCCTCCTCCTCCCATCTCTCCTCATCCTCCTCCCCCCCTCCTCCCCCTCCGCCTCCTCTCCTCCTCCTCCTCCTCCTTCCCCTCCTCCTCCTCCTCCTCCTCCTCCTCCTCCTCCTCCTCCTCCTCCTCAAAAGTTGTTTTCCATATGTGTTCGTTCTATGTTTCGTTCTGCTCGGCCTGTTTTCCCTGTACCCCCCCTTCCAAAACGAGAACCAAAACACGGCCGAAGTCCAGCAAAACAGCGTTTAGGCCCAGCCCTGCTGCTCGAGCCCGCGGGCCTCTGGCCCGGGCGTCGTGAAAGAAGAAGGAGCCCGCGGGGCCGCCGCTCAAAACTGCGGCGCCCTCTTGCACCGGAAGAAGAAGAGGAAGAAGAAGAGGAAGAAGAGGAAGAAGAGGAAGAAGAAGAAGAAGAAGAAGAAAAAGAAGAAGCGGAGGAAGACGCGAGCATACGAGCACACGCCAAGGGGGGGGTCGCAAAGGAGGGGGGGGCGGCTGGTGTCACAGAGGACCAGGTGGCGCTGCCAAGGGATGGTGCAGGCTCGTGGCCTGGGAACCCAGAGTGAGAGGCGGGAGGAAGCAGGAGGAGGAGGCGAAGGAGGGAGGAGGAAGAATTCGGAGGAGGGATGAGGAGAAGCAGGGAGGAGGGAGGAGAATCGGGAGGGCGAGGTGGGGGGGAAGACGAGGAGAAGGAAGACGAGGAGAAGAAGTAGGGAGCAATGCAAACCCAAGACTCATCAACTGAGGTGCAATCAACCCTCTCACAGAAAGAAATTCTCCGTTAGAAGTCTACCGTTTGAAAATCCCGAGCCGTGCCAGAACACCATTCCTGGGATTTCAACTCCGCGAATCAACGTTCCTGTTGCGTCCTGACGGTCCTGGGACTTCAACACCGCGAATTAAATTGACTGTTGGGCCCTGGCAGCCGTATATCGTGCCAAGACAAAATTTCTGGGATGGCAGCCATAAGAACCCTTAAACCTGCTGGAAGCCCTAAAGACGAATGTGCACGGCGCAACAGCGAGAACCGCATGTTCAAAAGGAACCGCCCTCCATCAGCGAAACTCTTGCACACTTTGAAAACGAATGCGTGCGGCGCTAAGGTGAGAGCCACACTTTGAAAACCGTCCGCCCTCCATCCGTGAAACTGTTGTCCGTTCTGGGCTGAAGGATCATAAATGGTGAACAACTCTCAGGCGAAACGCCCGGCGCTCTACCGACAAGTCTCGGGGTGCGACAGCGGGGAGTTAATCAAGTTCTTAGCCGTTGTAGTGCACGGCGGGACGCCAAGCATCCAAACGAAAGGCTGAAGATTGAGCTTTAGCTTCAACTTAGGATTCCGCGTGCGAGGCGAGGCGAGACGCGTGCGAGGCGAGAGCGGTTTGGGAAGGTCCAGGGAGGGTCTGAAGCCTACGGCGCCAACGACCATGATCAGATTCACATTTTTTTGCATGGCAGCTTTGCCGTTCTAGCTTCAGCTTTGGATCCCGCGTGCGAGGCGAGAGCGGTTTGGGGAGATCCAGGGAGGGTCTGAAGCCCACGGCGCTAATGACCATGATCAGAATTACAATTGTTTTGCATTACAGTTGTTGTTTGCATTGTAACTTTGCCGTTCTAACTTCAGCTTTGGATCCCGCGTGCGAGGCGAGAGCGAGTTGGGGAGGTCCAGGGAGGGTCTGAAACCCACGGCGCCAACGACCATGATCAGAAGTACAGTTTCTTGCATTGCATTTTGTTATGCATTGCAGCTTTGCCGTTCTAGCTTCAGCTTTGGATTCCGCGTGCGAGGCGAGAGCGGTTTGGGGAGATCCAGGGAGGGTCTGAAGCCCACAGAGCCAAAAACCATCAGAAGTGCATTGTTTCTGCATTGCAATATTTGTTGCATTGCAGCTGTGCCGTTCTAGCTTCAGCTTTGGACCCCGCGTGCGAGGCGAGAGCGGTTTGGGGTCCAGGGAGAGTCTGAAGCCCACGGCGCCAACGACCATGATCAGAAGTACAATATTCTTTGCACTGCACTTTGTTTTGCACTGCATTGTTTGTTGCATTGCAACTTTGCCGTTCTAACTTCAGCTTTGGATTCCGCGTGCGAGGCGAGAGCGGTTTGGGGAGGTCCAGGGAGGGTCGGAAGCGCGCCAAAGACCATGATTAGAATTACAGTTTCTTGCATTGCAAATGTGTGTTGCATTGTATATTATTGTGTTGCATTGCAGCTTTGCCGCTCTAGCTTCAGCTTTGGATCCCGCGTGCGAGGCGAGAGCGGTTTGGGGAGGTCCAGGGAGGGTCTGAAGCCCACGGCGCCAACGACCATGATCAGAATTACAGTTTCTTGCATTGCAGATGTGTGTTGCATTGCATGTTCTGTTGTTGCATTGCAGCTTTGCCGTTCTAACTTCAGCTTTGGATTCTGCGTGCGAGGCGAGAGCGGTTTGGGGAGGTCCAGGGAGGGTCGGAAGCCCACGGCGCCAACGACCATGATCATAATTACAGTTTGTTTTGCGCTGTAGTTGTGTTGCATTGCGTATTTTTGTTGCATTGCAGCTTTGCCGTTCTAGTTTCAGCTTTGGATCCCACGTGCGAGGCGAGAGCAGTTTGGTTGGGGAGGTCCAGGGAGGATCTGAAGCCCACGGCACCAACGACCATGATCACAATTACAGTGTCTTGTGCATTGCAATGTTTTGCATTGCATTGTTTGTTACATTGCAGCTTTGCCGTTCTACCTTCAGCTTTGGAGTCCGCGTGCGAGGCGAGAGCGGTTTGGGGAGGTCCAGGGAGGGCCTGAAACCCACGGCGCTGGTCACCCGTGTGTGTTTTGCAGCTCTACCAAGCGAGCAAATATGAGGAGGCAGATGGCAGGAGGGGGTATGAGGAGGCAGAAGAAACCAGAATTTGGCAACAGACTGCAGAAGGAGGTAGGAGAAACTCCGCATGCTATCAGCATCCAGAACGGACGGCTGCGTCGGCGTCGACGAAGGCGACGACGACGACGATGGCGATAACGACGACGACCTCGACGACGTATTTGGCTATGGGAGCCTCTTGGAAGCTCCTGTGGGCCTTAGAATGAATCCCTTCGGGCCCTCTTGGGGCGCTCTTGGGCCTTCCTGGAGCGCCCTTGGGGCCGTCTTGGGGCCTTCTTGGGCACCTCTTGGGCCATCTTGGAGCCATCTTCGAGGTCATCGATGAAAGAAGGGAAGGTACTTTTCCCGGCCCCCACGCCAAAGCACCCCAAATCGCTTCTTGGGCCACTCTTGGGCCGCGCTTGGGGCGCTCTTGGAGCCGTCTTGGAGCCCTCTTGGGACCTTTTTTCCCGGAAAGGGCACAGGCCCAGGGTTCTCTTTTAGGGGTTTGCCCCCGGATCTGACGGCTGTAGGGCCATCGAATTTCTTTTGCGATAAATGACAAGGTCGCGTAGGGCCGGCGAATTAAAATTTGAGGATGTCCCTAGTGAAACGCTGGCTTTTGAAATCGCGATCGATAAATCACAGGGTGCGGGACACACTTTGGTCAGGGGCACGGATCACGTACGCTCCCATAGATTGGCCCCATCCAGGGGCACGCGTCTGTGTTTTTACGCATGTTCCTATAGATGGGCCCTCTCGTTACCTATAGCTTCGCCCTCTCCAGGGGCACGAAGACATCTGTTTTTACGTGTATTCCAAAAGATTGGCCCTCTCCAAGATTACGTGTGTTCCCATAGATTGGCCCTCTACAGGGGCACGAATCCGTGTGTTCTTACGCATATTCATATAAATGGGCCCTCACATACCTTATAGATTGGGTCTCTCCAAGGGCACGCATCCGTTCGTTTTTACGTAATTTCCTATAGATGGGCCCTCTCAATACGTATAGCTTGGCCCTCGGGCACGAATACGTGTGTTTTACGTATATTCCTATAGATTGGCCCTGTCCAGGATTACGTGTGATCCTATGGAGCGCCCAGCGCAGCACACTTCAACGTAGCATGACACATTCCAAGTCAGCACAGCGCGGCACAGCACAGCCCCTGGCACGGTACATCGCCATTGACACCTTCAGCAATGCAAATGCCCGTCGCCAAATTCGGTGTCGTGAAAACAGTTCCATGCATGCGGTTCTGTATCCCTCCTGGGGCTCGAGCCCTAGCCGTTCCGCGTGTATTCCTATAGATTGCCCCTCTCCTGGGGCTCGAATCCTTTCTGTTTCGTGGGGTGTCCCGTGGACTGTTTCGCGGGGTGTTTTGTCTGTTGTTTCGTGGGGTGTTTCGCGGGGTGTTCCGTCGGTACGGTTGGCCTCGGTTCGGATTCGCCCCCTCTTGCTTCGCCCCGCTTCGGAACTGAATCGGATCTTGAAATCGAGCTGGTTGAGAGCGCCGCACGTTTCAATTGCGACCAGCTCTGGGCGAATCATGTGTTCAGACAGCTCGAGCTTAAGATCCAAATCAGTTCGGTCAGGATTCGGAGGCCACGGGCGAGTTGATCCACAACGCAATCGAGCACAGCGCACTTCTGCGCAGCATGGCAAATCCCAAATCAGCACAGCACGGCGCAGCACAGCCCCTGGCACGGTACATCGCCGTCGATACCTTCAGCACTGCAAGTGCCCGTCGCCCAATTCGGTGCCTGGGCGCCTCTTTGGGCCGAGGGCTCGGAATGTCCCTTCGGGCTCCCTGTCTGGGTAGCCTCTTGGGACCGTCCTGGGGCCATCTTGGGTCGTCTTTGAGGCCTCTTGGGCCGTCTGGAGGCCCTCTTGGACCGTCTTGGGGCCCTCTTGGAGGCCTCCCCGGCCGTCTTGGAGCGATATGTAGGAGTGTAGGGCCTCTCTGGCCGTCTTTCAGCGTCAAAAGCCGAACAGGTGAGAACAACGCCCACATCTTTCAAAAACCAAAAAGAAATCGATGAATTGTGCCTCCTGGTGCCCTCTTGTTGAGAACTCTTCTTGGAGACCTCGTTGGGCGTCTTGGAGGCGTCTGAGGCCGTCTGGAGGCTATCTTGGGCGTTTTGGACCGATCGGTCGGCGACTCGGAGCCCTCTTGGAACATCTTAGGGGCCTCTTGAGGCCGTCTTGGAGCGCTTTGGGGGTCGGGAAAACCGCCTGCGGGAATTCGGGCATCCTTCGGCGGATCTTGCCGGGACCTTGCCGGAGTACTTATCGTCCCGGGACTTCCAGGGGCTGGCCTAGAAATATCGTTTACCAGTTTACCAGTTTCCAAAAATTTTAGCACGCCTCTGGCCCGTTGGGCCGGCGAATTAAGGTTTTCGAAAGGTTTCGGCCTCTCGGGGCGCTCTTGAAGCCATCTTGGAGCCATCTGAGGCCCCTCTTGGGCCTCTCTTGGGCCATCTTCGAGGCCATCGACCAACAAAGAAGGCGGCAACAAGTTGGGACGCTCTTGGGGCAGTCTTGGGCGCTCTTAGGGCCGCCTTGGGCCTCTCTTGGACCCCTCGTGTTCAGAAGCCCATCGGAAGCGAAACGGCGAGAAGGGAAACAAAAACATTGATTTCTATTAGGTTTTGGACGGTTGTTGGCCTCCAGGGAGTCCGTCGGAGGCCCTTAGGCCACTTAGAGCCGTCTTGGAGGGGTCTTAAAGCCTCTTGGAGGTATGTTGCAAGCTATCTTTGGCCATGTTGGGCTATCGTCAGCGATCTAGGAGGCCATCTTTAGCTCTTTGGGGCCTTCTTGGAGCCATCTTGGGCCATCTTGCACGCTCTGACCGCTCGCGAAAGGCCCCGTCCAGGTCCAGGGGGAGGGGGTACCGAAGAGAAGAAGGGGGTTGGACGAGGGGGGTATTAAAACCACTCACGCCCTAAAAGGCTGGTGGGATTTTAGCCCCCTCCTCTGGGGCCGTCAAAATCGCCTCTTGGGGCCCTCCCTCTGGGGCCCCTCTTGGTCGCTTCTTGGAGGCCTCTTGGGGCGTCTTGGGCGTCTCTTGGCAGTCCCGGGAGCCTCTTGAAGCCTCTTGGCTGCCTCTGGGGGGGAGAGGCTCTTAAGGCCTCTTGAGGGCTTCTTTGAGACCGCTTGAAAGTCTTCAGAAGCCTCTTGGGGTTTTCTTGGAGCTTCTCTTCTTGGGCGCCTCTTGGGGCCTCTTGGAAACCTATGGGGCCCTCTTGGGACCATGAAAAGAAAGAGAAGAAAAAGCAAGTAAAGAGCCCAGAGAAGGAGAAACAAGTAGAGAGCCGCGTCAGCTACCGGATCAGTTCTTCTGCCCCAAAGCAAAGTAAGACGCTGTGGCATAAGAACTTTTCGCTTCGAGCGGCTTAGAATTATAACGGGAAGGGATGGAGGGGGGGGGAGAAGGAGGGGGGAGAAGGAAGGGAAGGGATGGAGGGAGGGGAGGAGAAGGAGGAGTACGCAGGAGCGCAGGAGGAGGATGAGGAGGAGGGTGAGGAGGGACGAGGAGACGCCGGAGGAGGGAGGGAGGGGTGGTGGGAGCGGGAGTGGAGGAAGGCACGAGGCAGGGAGGAAGGGAGGAGAGGGAGGGGAGGGGGGGGGGGGGGGCGGAGGGGAGAGGGGGGGAGAGAGGAGGGAAGGGAGAGGAGAGGGAGGGGAGAGAAGGGAGGCAGGGGGGAAAGGCCGAGGCAGGGAGGGAAAGAGCACGGGGCAGGCGGGCAGGCAGGGGCGGCGCGCGGAGCCTCGGCGGCGTGCCGCTGCCGAGCCTGTACGGGTAGCCCCTGCCCTGGCGGGGCGCGGGCGCGCGCCCGAGGCGAGGCGGGGGGGGGCGCGGGGGGCCCGCGGTCCTCCGAACGTAGGTGCGCCCTGCGCTGTTTCTTCTTCCGTGTCCACCTCCTCCCTCTCCCTTCCTCCTCCTCCTCCTCACTCCTCCTCCTCCTCCTCCTCCTCCTCCTATCCCTCCTCCTTCCCTCCTCCTCCTCCTCCTTCCTCCCCTCCGGCCTCCTCCCCTCCTGCCTCCTCCCCTCCACTCCCCCCTCCTCCATCCCTCCTCCCTCCTCCCTCCTCCCTCCTCCTCCTCCTCTCCCTCCTCCTCCTCCTCCCTCCTCCTCCTCCTCCCTCCTCCTCCTCCTCTTCCTCCTCAACCCTCCTCCTCCTCAACCCTCCTCCTCCTCCTCCTCCTCCTCCTCCTCCTCCTCCTCCTCCCTCCTCCTCTTCCCTCCTCCTCCGCCTGCGCTTTTTTCTTGTTCCGGGTCCTCCTCCTGCTCTTTCCGCTTCCCGCTGCTCTGCAGGCGGCCCCCGAGGGAACCACCACGCGTGCGCGAGGGGGTGCCTCCGCGAGGGCGGCGCGACTACCACTTCCGCCCTCGTGGGGAGGTCAGCACGAGGCCCACCGCGGGAGGCGCGAGCACCACTTGCGCCACTGCGGGGGGCGCGCCTCACCGCGGATGGCGAGGCAGGCGGGCCACGGGGGGGAGGGGGGGGCCCACCTCGGCGTGGCCTCCCCGTGCAGCGAGAGCTCTATGTTGAGAGCGATTCGCGCTCAACCCGCGTGATAGGAGAAGATAGGAGGAAGAGGAGGTGGAGGAGGGCCAGTGAGAAGCATCAGCGATACTGCAATACACCCTCCCTCCAAATGTCCTCTTCATAGGTCCCTGCACTATGCTCATTGTGAGAAGTGGCCCATTGAGAGACAACTGTCTAATAATCCTCAGTCGCTTCAAACACACCGTTCTTGGGACTTCAACGCAGCAGATCCAGATGACCATCACGTACTGACAATCCTAAACCGCGCCAGCACGCAATTTCTGGGACTTCAAACCATACGAATCCTTGAAACTGTTGCAAGCTTTTGCGACCAATATGAGCGGCGTTACAGAAAGAATCACATGGTGAAAATATCCCTCCCTCCATCCGTGACACGGTTGCAAACTTTACACCAGTGGAGCTGAGGCGAGAACCACATTTTGAAAACTACCCGCCCTCAACCCGTGAGACTGCTGCAAACTTTCGAAGCGAATGCGCGCGGCGCTTATTCGAGAACACCTTTTAGCAACCAACCGCCCTCCATCCGTGAAACTGGTGCACATGTCAAACTTCGAGATCATACATGGTGAGGAGTCTGAAGCGAAACGCCCGGCCTGCACTACTGACACGTCTGGGGGTGCGACAGGGAGGAGGCATTTATAATGACAAGGGATGAGGCAGGAGGAGGAGGAGGAGGAGAAATGAACCCCAGACATGTTCACTACACCAATGCCACTCTTTAAGACAAGATGAGACTCTTTTTACAATATACTGTACGAATGCGCATGGGCGACGTCTAGGGTGCTGCGGGTGCGGCGCTGGGGTGCCAGAACTCACAATGATTCGCGCGGCCTGCCAATGCGTCGTGCGACGCAAACTCTGTCAGATAGCCTTGTGACGCTTAAACAAGTACATACTAGTTGGCGGCGCGCACAAGGGGGTGGGGGGAGGGGGGAGGGTTTCTTAGGCGGCGCCTTCTAAGAAGCAGGGGTGCTTCTAAGAAGCCCTCCCCCCTCCCCCCTGCCCGTCCGTCCCGCCCGTGCTGGCACACGAAAGCCGGGCCTGCCTCAGGAGACCACAGGAGACATCTCAGAGGCCGACCCCAAGAGGCCATCTCCTGGTCCTGCCTCTTCCCCTCTCCAACATCATCGTTGCCATCCTCCTCCTCCTCCTCCTCCTCCTCCTCCTCCTCCTCCTCCTCCTCCTCGGTGTCGCACGAGTCGTCCGCTCCCTCCTCCTCCTCCTCCTCCTCCTGCTCCTCCTCCTCCTCCTCCTCCTCCTCCTCCTCTTCCTCCTCGTTCCGCCTCATCTGTCTCCTCGTTCCTCCTCCTCCTCCTCCTCCTCCTCCTCCTCCTCCTCCTCGGGCGGTGCGAGGGAGGGTCCGCCGGGCTGGACCGGCAGGACGCGCCCGCTGCCCAGAGCCACAGGATCCGCGGCCCCCTGTGACCTGCCACGGGGGTGCTTGGCATGCTGAAGCAGACCACGCGCTGGTCCCTCCAATACACCCTGCGAAATGCTTAAGAAATCATGGGTTAAGAAATTCTTAGTCTCAGAACTTGAATAGAAACCCAATATATCCTTCAAAATCTTAGGATTTACATTGAAACGTTAAGAATAATCGAGACTCTGGCCGAAAACTTAAGTTTTCTTAAGCATCGCCTAAGGTGTACGCAGAAAGCATCTATACACCACCACCGTGCCAGGCCAGGGCCATCCTGGGCCCTATAGGATGGTGCATACGCCCTCCTAGGCCGACCCAGGAGGGCCTATACACCATCCTAGAGGGCCCAGGATGGCCCTGGCCTGGCACGGTGGTGGTGTACACCCTGCGAAATGCTTAAGAAATCATGGGTTCAGAAATTCATAGTCTCAGAACGTGAATAAAAACTCAGAATTTCCATTAAAATCTTAGGATTTACATTGAAACATTAAGAATAATCGAGACTCTGGCCGAACATTTGAGTTTTCTTAAGCATCGCCTAAGGTGTATAGATGCCTTCGTCGGATCCATACGTTGGCGGCGCGCACGAGGGGGGGAGGGAGGGGGGAGGCCTCTCAGAAGCAGGCTGCGTCCTGGAGGGCGCGGGCCCTGCATCTACAGATCTACAGATACGGCCCGCGCCTTCTAAGAAGCAGGCGTGCTCCTCAGAAGCCCTCCCCCCTCCCCTTACCCCCCTCTGCGCGTGGTTGAAAATGGATCCCACTGGCCTCCCTGGCCCACCCGGCCGGCCACCCAAAGAAAGCAGTGTTCATCGGCTTTGCGCCCAAGGTGGCCCCGAGAGGAGCTCCAAGGCAGCGAAGACGGTCCCCAGGAGGGCCCCAAAGCGCCACACGCCCTCCATGTCAGCGAAGATGGCCACAGATGGTCCCCAACTGGCCGAAGATGCTTGCAAGACGTCTCCAAAAGGCAACCCAGGAGGGCCCGAAGAGGACAACTCGGTGATCTTCATTTGATTATTGACACAATTTCGCCGTCTTATCTTTCGGCCTCCGACAGCCGAAGACGGCCCTGAGAGGGATTAACACGTGCCCCAAGACGGTTCCAGGAGCCCCCATGAGGCCCCATAAGGCCCCCAAACGGCCCCAAGACGGCCCAAGATGGCACCAGAGACCTGCAAGATAATCCTAAAGCGCCTCACGAGGGCCCCAATGCGAGTAGACGGGCCTCCAAGACAGCTAAGAGGTCCCTTGGAGGCCCCCATGGAGAGGCCCCCAAGAGGCCCCAGGGAGTACCCCAGGAGCCCCCCGAAAGCCCCCAGGGGGCCCCCAGGAGGCCTCCTCGTCTTCGTCCCCTTCGTATAATTAACAAGGTAATCCGCCGACCCCTTGTGGGTCTCTAGGCGTGTGAGAGAGATAGTTCCCCCCCCTAACCCCCCCCATGGGACCCCAAACCGACGATTTGACCCCCCCCGGGCCCGGCCCGAGCGAACCACGGGCTCTTTTGGACCCAAAAGGGGCTCAAGACGTGCCAAGAAGGCCCCAAGACGTCTCCAAGACGGCCCACGAGGGCCCCGAGACGCCAAACGAGCGCTCCAAGACGCCCAAGATGGCCCCAAGACGAGCCAAGAGGCCTCCAAGACGGCCCAAGAGGCCTCCAAGAACAGTCCTCAGAAGGGCCGAAGAGACGAAAATCATCAAATTCCTATGGGAAAGCGTACATTTTCATCATATACGACTTGTCGGCCTTTACGGCGTTGAAGACGGTCCAAGAGCACCCCAAGACCGCCCCAAAACGGCCCAAGAGGCCCCCAAGAGGCGCCCAAGTCGGCCCCAAGAGGCCCCCAAGACGCCCCTAAGAAGCCCCCAAAGGCCCCCAAGAGGGCCCCAAACGGCCCCAAAACGGCCCCCAAGAGGCTTCGAAACTGCCTCCAAGAGTCCCGCGAGAAGCCCCCCTAAGAGATCCCCGCGATCACCTCCTCCTCCTCCTCCTCCTTCTCCTCCTTCTCCTCTTCCTCCTCCTCACGACCCCAGAGAAACCACAACGCTTTTCGAACACAGGGGTCGGCGGATGTGGCGATCGCCTATAGAATCTTATCACATCATGGCCATCATTATCATTATTAGTGTTAGTATGTGTATTATTGTCGTTAGTATCCATGCTATTAGTATTGGTATGTATGAACATTCACATTATCATCCTCCCGTTATTATGATCATTCATATGATTACAGTGTTTAGCCTTATTCTTCTTACTGTCATAAATGATATTGTTATCATTGTTGATATTCCTCTTCCATCACTTTTCCGTATAAACAGCTTCTCCCTGTCGCACCCCGAGGCTAGCTTTTAGGGCGGGCCGGGCGTTTCGCCTGAGACTTCTTCATCATGCATGACCCTGAAGCTTAAACATTGGCAACGGTTTCACATATGGAAGGCGGATCGTTTTCAAAATGTGGCTTTCACCTTAGCGCCGCCCCTATTCGTTTCATGTTTCACGGATCGAGGGCAACCCATTTTCAAAATGTGGCTCTCGCCTTAGTGCCGCGCAAATTCGTTTCAAACTGTGCAAGAGGTTCACAGATTGAGGGCGGGTCGTTTTCAAAATGTGGCTCTCGCCATGGCGCCGCGCACATTCGTTTCAAACATGTGCAAGAGTTTCACGGAGTGAGAGAAGCTTTTTTCAAAATGTGGCTCTCGCCTTAGCGCCACGTACATTCGTTTTTCAACATTTGCAAGAGTTTCACGGACTCCCAGGATCAACGTACCATAACTTACATGTTGGAAGGACTGAGGATTACGAGGGTGCAACAATGACCTTGATTCGCGGCGTTGAAATTCCAGTAAATGCGTACTGGCACGATTCCGGTTCGTCCAAACGCAACAATTCGGTTGATCCGTGGCGTTGGAATCCCGAGACCAATGTTTTGGCGTGCTTCAGGGTCTTCAAACGGTTGTCTTGCAACGAGGCAACTTCCATCTGTGGAGATGAACCGTCGTAGGGGCCTGTGAAGAGGGAGCTTGGAGGGAGGATTCCAGCATCGTTGATAACTCTTGGGTTTACGCTTGTCTTCCTCCTCCTCCTCCCACTCCTCCCTCTCCGACTCCTCATCCTCCCATTCTCCTTTCCTCCCCTGAAGTGCTCCCCATACGATTTCCACAACGGCTGGGGAAGCGCACAGCCCAGCAGCTTGGCCAGACGTTGGCCCATCGTTCGGCCAAACGCATCTCCACACAGGCAGGGGGCGGTGGTGACTCGACGTACACAGGCGTCTCCAACAGGCAACCCAGGAGGGCCCGAAGAGGACAAATCTGTGATCTTCACTTGCTTATTGACACAATTTCGCGCACTTGTCTTTCGGCTTCCGACAGCCGACGACGGCCCTGAGAGAGATTTCCACGTGCCCCAAGACGGTCCCAGGAGCCCCCATAAGGCCCCAAGACGGGCCCCAAGACGGCCCAAGAGGTCCCCAAGACGACCCCAGAGACCTGCAAGATAACCCTAAAGCGCCTCAAGAGGGCCCCAATGCGAGTAGACAGGCCTCCAAGACAGCCTCCGAAGGCTAAGAGGTCCCTTGGAGGCTCCCAGGGAGAGGCCCCCAAGAGGCCCCAGGGGTCACCCCAGGAGCCCCCCGAAAGCCCCCAGGAGGCCTCCTCGCCTTCGTCTTCTCTGCAGTA
The DNA here is from genome assembly GCA_963575745.1 of Prorocentrum cordatum. Taxonomy (NCBI): domain Eukaryota; class Dinophyceae; order Prorocentrales; family Prorocentraceae; genus Prorocentrum; species Prorocentrum cordatum. The sequence goes on along the minus strand of CAUYUJ010001597.1, from coordinate 73,796 downwards.
TTAGCCTAGCGAGGTCGTATCATCGTGACTCTCATGGCCATTCGCACTACGTACTAGCAATAACGCACGCAGGCGCCATTATCGTGGCCATCATTATCATGATTATCATGACGTGCGCGGGCGTCTGCGATCATCTAGATCACCTCACCTCGCGCGCCGCGCCCGGCGCTTCGCGGCTGCCACCGCGCCCTCGCGGCGCCGCCCCGGAGAAGGCCAGCTCCGCGCAGCGGGCCGCGGCGCGCGAGGCCGGTCCTGGCGCGAGACGCCGCGGGGGGCGACCTGGCTGAGGCCGACGCGCGCCCGCAGCCACCCTGTCCTGGCGTCCCCGCCGGCGAGGTGCAGCGACGGCAGGGACTGGGCTGGAGGGGAAGCATGAGGTCGGGCGTGTCCCCCTACAGGCGGACTCTCTGGGCGAGAAGCTTCAGAACATACTCCCAAACAATCCCCCCAGAGAGGCGAAAAGAACTCAAGCAATCATCCCCGACTACTTTTGGACCATTTTTGAATATTCCTCCTGTAGAGGGACAGGCCCGACTCGAGGGAAGCATATGACGGGGGTCTCTATAGGTTGAACTACATACTGGGGAAAGACGACAAACGAACAACGAACTGATTTTCCTGAATACTGAAGCCCCTTCTCTATCGACAAACAACGCGACATGAAGAAACATACCCACCCTTCTCGAACAACGACAGACAAACTCGCATTTCGGCGCGAACTACTCTACTCAATCGACGAACAACACACCAAACAAACTCTGATTACTAACTTTTCGGGATGAACAAATAACCGATATTTTTTATAACAAAAACACTTCCACGCAATTTGCGAAGTTTCGATGAATGAATTCCTGAACGAATCCGCGAAACAAGCATTCCACACATTCTGAAATTAATCAGAACCAGTGGGGCCCCACGCGCATTCCTCTCGAAATGTTCGTGCTTTACCTCTTGGATTCGATTCGGTCTCCGAGCAAGGATCGCCAGACGAATATATATATATATATATATATATGTACATACATCCATACATACATACACACACATATATATATGTACACACAAAACCCAAATCCAGAGAACCGGTTTAAAAAGCCATTGGTTTTCCAATAGGAATAGGGGCCGATGGGGCCCCACGCGCATTCCTTCCAAAATGTTGGCGTTTACCTCTTGGATTCTATTTTGTCGTCTCTGAGCCCGGATCGCAAGACGAAAGAAAAGGTATGCGAGAATCCCAGATCAAGAGAACTGGTCAAAAAACCATGGGTTTTCCAATAGGACTCGGGGCCGACGGGGCCCTACGCGCATTCCTTCCGAAATGTTGGTGTTCTACCGCAGGTCAAGTGGCGGCCGCGACGAACGACGGCATGAACCTGGATGACTTACCCACTAGCGCCGCGCGGCGGACGAACGACGGGGCGAACCTGGCACTACTTACCTACTTGTAGCCGATTAAGCCCCTCTCATGGAAGCATCGAGCTGCACTCGGCGATGCGCCGCCGACGGAGCGCAACCCCGCGCGGCCCTCGGCGGGGTGGGCATGTCGGGCCCCGCAGCGGCGATCCACGGGCGATTGGGGGGCCGACGCGTTCCCCCTGAACCGATCCCCCTCCAGTGTGCAACCCATGGTTTCCGGGCCCCCGGAGGAGGAGGGGGAGGAAGAGGAGGAGGAGGAGGAGGAGGAGGAGGAGGAGGAGGAGGAGGAGGAGGAGGAGCCCATGGTTTCCGGCCCCCCCCCCCGACCGCTCTGCGAGGCGCAGCTGCTGGAGAGCATCCAAAGGCTGGAGAACCGCCGAGAACAGACGAAGCCTTCCGCACCCCCCCGAGCTGGGCGCGCGAACGCCCCCGCAGGCTCGCTGAGGTCGGCGGCCGAGGAGGCCTTTCCAGGACGGCCCCGACAGGGCCCCGAGGCGGCCCCAGAGGCGGCCCCAAGAGGGCCCCAGAGACGCGCAGAGGGGGGCCCCCAAAGACGACGGGGCAGGCCCCTAGAGACAGCCTCCCAGGCCCTGCGCCCCCTGCTTCTGGCGCGCGAGGGGCCTCCATCAGCTCGTTGAAGTCGGCGGTGAGCCTCTCGTGCCTCAGGACGTGGGTGCAGAACTTGCGGCTCCTGCGCGGTCGCGGCGCTCGCCAGGGACGGATTTTTTTTTGATCCGCGGGTCGAGAGCGCACCTCTTCTGGTCGAAGCTAAGCGGGCCGCGCGAAGTTTGAATGAAGCAGAGATGCGGGAGGAAAAGGGGGGCGCAGCCTCAGAACGGGGACCGACACGCCGCGGCCTCGCACTGCCCGCGGCTGCGCTCTCCGACTCCTCGGCCCTCCGCGAAAGCGCTCTGCCTGCCCCCCGACGACTGGCACAGCGGGGGCGGAAGCGGCGGGAGGGGAAGAAGGGTGGGGGGCGGGGGGAAGCAGCTGAGGCGAGAGCGAGGTGGGTTCGGAGGCGGGGGCGGAGGGAGGAGAGGACGAGGAGAAGACGAGGAGAGGACGAGGAGCAGGAGAGGAGCAGGAGGAGCAGACAGACCACCTGGGTGTGGCCTCATGGGAGGGGGGGGGGGGCGATGAGGTGGGGAGGAGAGAGCGTGCACCTCGTGAGGCCCCCTGTGGGCCCCCGGTGCACAGAAGGCGCACTGCTCTCCGCCCGCGAGTCCATCGCCCCCACCCCCCCGTGACGCAACGCCCGATCCACCCGCCCATCTCCACCCCGCACCCTGCGGGCGCGGCCTCGTGTCGCCGCAGTCGTCTTCGTCGCCGGAGGAGGAGGGGGAGGAGGAAGGAGGAGGAGGAAGGAGGAGGAGAGGAGGGGGAGGATGAGGAAGGAGGGGGAGGAGGAACGGGGAGGAGGTCGGGAGGAGGAGGAGGAGGAGGAGAGGAGGAGGAGTAGGAGGAGGAGGAGGAAAAAACGGCGTGCGTAAGCACACACTCTCGAAGCTCCGCGTGGATTCCCTGGATCGGCGCTGGACACCCCCCGCCCTGGCGCGCGGAGAGCGCGCCGGGTCCGGCGCCGCAGGCGCCGCCTGGGGGCCCAAGCGCAGATCCAGGCCCGCGCGGAGCTCCGAAAGCTCATGTTTATGGCGTATTCTCTCGTCTTCGAGTCTCCACCCCGTCGCCACCCAACTTCGCAGCGCCCGATCCACCCACCCCATTTATCGCCCCCCCCCTCCAGGAGGAGGATGAGGAGGAGGAGGAGGAAAATGAGGGGGGGGGAGGAGAAGGAGGAGGAGGAGGAGGCTCCCCCTTCTCCTCCTCCTTCCTCCTCCTCCTCCTCCAGTTCCTCCTCCTCCTCCTCCTCCTCGTTCCGCCTCCTCCCTCCTCGTTCCCCTCCCTCCTCCTCCTCCTCTCCTCCTCCTCCTCGTTCTGCCTCATCTGTCCTCGTTCCTCCTCCTCCTCCTCCTCCTCATCATCATCATCATTATCACCACCACCACCAAGGTCGTCGTCGTCATCACGATCAACAATATAATTATGCTATTCCTCCTCCTCCTCCTCCTCCTCCTCGTCCTCCTCGTCCTCCTCCTCCTCCTCCTCCTCCTCCTCCTCCTCCTCCTCCTCCTCCTCCTCCTCCTCTCCCCTTTTCAGCGAACCCTTTCAGTGAGGGCTCTATGCCGCGGTGGCGGACGCCGCGGCGCAGCCCTTCAGTCCAGCGCCTTCATGTGGGCGTCGAACTGGTCCACCACGAACTCCTTTGCGACGGACGCCTCTCCTTTGCTCGCGAGCTGAGGGGCGTCCGACCTTCTCTAGCCGCCCTCGAGCTCGGCTGAGCTGGCGGCCCCCGTATGTTACACGGGGGGCGGGCCGTTCCCCCCTTCGGCCCGAAGGCTGGGGAAGGCCTCGCCGCGGCGCACGGTGCGCCGCCTCCTTCACTTTGCTTGAGCTCCCCTGAGATGTCGGACGTGCTGAGCACAGCTTCAGATGTGGTGGGCTCAACACGCCACGCTGCTGAGGACCCTGCTCCTGTCCTCCTTTCAGCGGGCTGGTCTGGTCGAGGTGGTGAATGTTGTTGGTGGTGTAGAGGCTCTGGGGTTGGTTGTCTTTGTAGTACCTCGCAGCCGAGGACCCTGTTCCTGTCCGCCTTTCTGCGGGTGTGCCATCTGGAGATTGGTTCTGGGGACCCTGCTCCTGTCCCCCTTATCAGTGTCTCCGTGGCGTACTGATCAAGCCATGCTGTTGAGGACCCTGCTCCTGTCCTCCTTTCCGCAGGCATAGTCATGGTTGAGTCATGCCGCACTGCTTAGGTCCCTGCTCCTGACCTCCTTTCAGTGGGCTGATAGAATCGAGATGGTGATGGTGGTTGGATAGGTGGTGGTTGCGGGGGGGGTGATCGGTCGGTGGCGAGTCCCATAGGTTGTAGATGGTCGTCTTGAATGTCTATGGTCAGGTCGTAGGGAGAGCGTATTGTTGCAGGGGTTGTAGTGTGGGTTATGGACGCACTTAAGAGGCCTCCATGCACCGACTTCAAGTGGGGTTCGTGGCGGCCCCACCTCGTCCCGCTATGGCTAGGGGTCACGGTGCCCTCGGTGGGGGCGAACCCCAGGCCTGGTGCTTGCTGCTGTCGTCGGTGGGGGATGTCTCGGCTGCCTTCTGCTTCGCCGCTTGGGCGATCGGGTAAGCTCCTCCTTCGCCATGGGGGTGGGGGGGGGGTGGCGAGCTAGGGCGGACCGCGGGGGCGCGGGTAGTGGCCGTCCTACCCCCCCCCCCCCTGCCCCTCACCATCCCCCCTGGTAGGCGCGGGCAGTACTCGTCCTGCCCCCCCACCCTTCGAGCCCGTCTCGAATCCTTGCCTCGCCCTCTCCCCATTCCTCCTCCTCCTCCTCCTCCTCCTCCTCCTTTTCCTCCTCCTCCTCCTCCTCCTCCTCCCACTCCTCCTCCTCCTCCTCCCTCCTCCTTTTCCTCCTCCTCCTCCTCCTCCTCCTCCCACTCCTCCTCCTCCTCCTCCTCCTCCTCCTCCTCTTCCTCCTCCTCGTCCTCCTCGTCCTCGTCCTCGTCCTCGTCCTCGTCCTCGTCCTCGTCCTCCTCCTCCTCCTCCTCCTCCTCCTGCAAGACGGCCTCAGAGGCCCGCAAGACAGGCCAAAACGGCCTCAGAGCTCGTCCAAGAGCGGCCTCATGACTGCCCCAGACCGCCCGTAGAGCCTGGAGGGCCCCAAGACGACCCCCAGGCCCTCCAACCCGGGCCCAGACGAGCCCCGAAATGGCTCCAAGAGGATCCGAAAGAGCCCCGGATGGCCCCAAGAAACACCAGGATGGCCCCCTAGGTGTCGCCGAACATCGCGCCCTGCGATGCGCGACGCGAAGGTAACCGCAAAGATCCCGCGCATGCGGGAGGGCGCCTCCCCGACATTCTCCAAGCCAGGCCGCGATGCGAGAAGGGCGCTTGCCTTCGCCCCCCCTCGGGAGATCTGGGCATTCGACCCTGCTCCCACACCCGGGTCCGCCGTCTCACCCGAGACCCTCTCGCCCAGGGCCGCCGCCACTCGGGCGAAGGTCCGAGACCTCAGGGACGAGCCACAAGGGAGCGCTGCTCCACCCGGCTGCCGCACCCGGCAAGGCCGGCGCGGATCGAAGCGGGCAGACCCGAGGAGTTCAAGGAGGAGGAAAAAGGAGGAGGAGGAGTAGGAAAAGGAGGAGGGGGAGAGTGGCCCGGTGACGCTTCGGAACCAAGTGGGCACCGAGCCAGTGCGCACGGCGGGCGTCAAGAAGGAGCCCGCCTGGACAACCGCCCGCTTGCACGCCGCTGCTGGGGACCTGGGCAGACGCTGCAGCCGCCGCTCCAGGACCTCTCTCGGGGTGCGCTCTGTGGGATCAGGTCGGGCGGGGTCCCCCTCGAGGCGGATTTTGGACGGAAAATAAACCATACTCAAAAGATGCTCAAAAATGTGACAAAGCAGTCCCCTGACTACTTAAATGCGAAAAATGCGAAAAATAGCCTCCAAAAATGAGGAAAAATAGTCCCCAGGCTATTTTTGAATATTCCTCCTGTAGAGGGACAGGCCCGACTTACGACTAGGACTCCGATGCGAATCCAGCCGTGGCGACGAGGGGCGCGCAGCGTCGGTGGCGCGCACAGGTGGGATCGAGGCAGAGGTGGGGTTGGAGGCGATTCGCTCTGCATCGCCCCCAGGGAAGACGGAAGTGTGAGCGTCCAAGTGGGCTCGTTCCCCAAATCTCACCTTGGGACTTCCCCTCTGTATACGCACTCCCGACAGATGTATCGGTACCTCTTCCTCCTGCTGCGAATTGCCCAGAAAGACTGGCCTGGTCAATCCTGACGCTGGATCCGCCCTACTTTTGGCGATTTCGAAAGTAGGGCGGACAGAACTCGCCATGCTCTTCAAACTCCTGTGCGCCATACTTTTACGTCGCTGATTTCGTTATACTTGTGTTGGCTTCCGCTTTACGTTGTGGCATGTTTGTGGAAGGTTCCACAGCATGGCTGAATCTTCCGAAAAGTTGATGACTGCTCGACAGAAGCGAGGGGAACGTTATGCCGAACCTTTCTGGCGCAACAATTTGCGCCCTACTCCTTCGCATGCTCTGGGGCATCGCGCCCAGCAAGGCGCGACGCACGAACATCGTCATGCCTCTTCACGCCCTCGCGCCGGCCCCTTGGCGAAGGGCAGCGATTTCGGAGATTCTGAAAGTTGCTTGGGGCGTTCCATCAACCGCAGTGCCCTCCCCACCTCCTCCTCCTCCTCCTCCTCCTCCTCCTCCTCCTCCCTCCTCCCTCCTCTCCTCCTCCTCCTCCTCCTCCTCCTCCTCCTCCTCTGGATTCTCCTCTTCCCCGTACCACCCCTTGTCGCGCCCTCGCGCGGCCGCCCTGAAGAATGGCCGCCCCTCGAGCTGGGGCCCCTCGACGCGCCGAGCGCGACTCTCTTTGTGCCCCGCTCCTCCTGCAGCTCCGCCTCGCCCTCTCCGCAGCCACGTCCACCGCCTCCACGCCCTCCTCCCTCCGCATCCCCCCCCCCCCCCCCCCCTCCATCCTCGCTCGTCGTGCCTCGCTCCCCCATGTCCTCCTCCTCCTCCTCCTCCTCCTCCTCCTCCTCCTCCTCCTCAGCAGCAGCAGCAGCAGCAGCAGCAGCAGCATCATCCTCTCTTCCTCCACGTGCCCAGCCGTCGTCGCCGAGCCCTCCACGGTCATGTTTGCTCTGCCTCACTGCTCACCGCTCTCCTCGGACGCTCGGAAGCCCACCTCGCCCCCCACCCGCGTCCCCCCCCTATCGCTCCTAGGGCGCTGTCCGCCTTAGGCTCCTCTCTTCACCTTCCCAATTGCACTTCGCCCTTGCACCTCCTGTTTTTCCTCCTCCTCCTCCTCCTCCTCCTCCTCGTTCTCCTCTCCTCCCGCATGCGCGTCCCTTCCCCCCTCCTTCCCTCCACGTCCCCCTCCTCGCCCTCGCTGCTCGCACCCCTCGCCCCTCCTTCTCCTCTCCCCCGCCCCCCCCTCCCCGGTACCCTGGCGCGCCCAGCAGGCTGCGGTCCTGTCAACCCTGTTCTTGCTCTGATCCCAGCCGTAGATGTAAGCTGCCTCAGGCGCGCCCCCCGACCCCCATGCCTGGCCGGCCAAGCTCTGCCCCAGAGCAGGAGGATCAATGCCATGGCCGAGAAACGACAAAGGAAGCCAGCGAAACGGGGACCACCCAGCGGCGCCGTGTGTGGGAGTCCCTGCGCGGGCCGCTGCCCAATCACACAGGAGAAACCAAATCGGTAAATCTTTGGGTATCGCGAATGCTGTTAAGCCTGGGAATGGCGCCAGCGATCCATGAGCAGAGGCTCCGAATAATTCGTTCCACCTTGCCTTGAAATGCTGTACGTGTGTAAATGTACGTGTAAGTATGTGCATAAGCATGCGTGCATACTTCGCGATTATGTGATTTGACTTTGCTGTTCGCCGCGCGTAGACAAGAGCGCTCAGATGCTCCCATTCACGGAGTATCCTTGTGCCACACCTGATATGACATGACAGGCAAAACTGAAACTCAGCGTGCTCCCTGGAAACAACCGCAAGGTCTGGTCCGCGTAGTGCCCTGACCATGAGCATGGACACCGCACAGCATCCACAACGTTGGCGGCAGCACATCATCCATGGATGATTGACAGAGGAAGAACACACGCTTGATGGCACTGCTGACCAAGGCGGGGCAGATGCTGAACATCGGGCTTTAACTTGTGAGCCCACGAGTCGTGTAAATCCAGGCTCGTAGAATTCCTCAACGGCGACGCCCCACGGACAAACTCTTGCTGCACGTCTGCCGCCGCTGCCAACTCGCGGTTCACGAAGGTGCCGACGAGCCTGCGGCCGGAGCTGAACAAGGTAAAGGCACGAACACCTGCAATACGTGCAGTTTCGTCACCCTTCGAAGAGGAGGACGGAGGAGGAGGCCTCCCCTCCTCCTCCTCCTCCTCCTCCTCCTCCTCCTCCTCCTCCTCCTCCTCCGCTCCAGCACCTTAGAGGCTTCAGTATCACGGTGAGCATGTCGTCGTGGCCTTGGGGGAAGCGGCGCCCCGCCAGCGCCTCGACCATCGCGCGGAACGCTCCTGGAACTTGACGTGTCCAGCATGTTCAGATACTGAGGGTGCTCCTCTGGCCATCGCTCGGACGTCCATTCCCTGTGCTTTTTTCGGCTTCGTGTGTGTGTGTGTTTTCGCCAAGTGATCAAGGATGCTCCTCGATGGTCCTCGCCGAAGGAAAAGTGCACACGTCCGAGCGATGCCAAGTCCTTCTTCAAAACTGAGACACCAAACAACACCGACACCGCTGCGTACAGTCGGGGCGTTGACCTAAGGAACCCTAAATAAGGAACGAGGCCCCTGTTTCCCATAAGTTAAACTTCGATTTCCGATCGAAAACATAAGGACAACCTGAGGCAAGCTGTGAAACACGTAAGGAACGCGGAGCCCCTCCCCAACGAAAAGGGTTCCTTCTTCAGGGCCCCGACTGTACTCCCCAGACCTCTTCCCGGCTGCGTCCTGACGAAACAAGCTCGAGGCCAACCCCGCCGTGGCGACGAAGGGCTCCCAAGAGGCCCAACAAAAAAAAGGGGGCCACGGGGGAGGAGGGGGAGGAGGAGGGGGAGGAGGAGGAGGAGGAGAAGGAGGAGGAGAAGGAGGAGGAGAGGGGAGGAGGAGGAGGAGGAGAGGAGGAGGAGAGGAGGAGGAGAGGAGGAGGAGGAGGGAGGAGGAGGGGGGAGGAGGAGGAGGATGATGAGGAGGAGGGGATGATGATGATGTGTGATGATGATGATGATGATGATGATGATGATGATGATGATGATGATGATGATGATGATGATGATGATGATGATGATGATGATGATGAGGAGGGACAGAGGAGGAGGAGGAGGGGAGGAGGAGGAGGAGAGAAGAAGGAGGAGGAGGAGGCTGAGGAGGGGAGGCGGAGGAGGAGGGAGGAGGAGGGGTGAGAGGAGGAGGAGGAGGAGGAGGAGGAGGAGGCGGAGGAACGGTATCGGTACAAGTGTCCAGTGGCGGTCGTCGTCGCCGCCACTCTTCTGGCCCCCGAGCGCCGAGGAGGGACGAGCGAGCCCATTCAGCCTGCCCGCAGCAGGTCTTCGGCTCGGCGACGGAGGCCTCGCCCCTATGCCGGGGGCGTCCAAGAGCCTCCTCCTCCTCCTCCTCCCTCCTCCTCCTCCTCCTACTCCTCCTCCTATCCCCTCCTCATCCCCTCCTCATCCTCCTCCTACTCCTCCTCCTCCCCCCCTCCCTCCTCCGCCTCACTCCTCCTCCTCCTCCTCCTCCTCCTCCTCCTCCTCTTCCTCCTCCTCCTCCTCCTCCCTCCTCCGTTCTGTGTAGGCGCCTTTTCTTCTTCGATCTCGCAGCCCCTGCGATCGCGAGGGGGTTTCGCGCAGATCGTGGCCCGCGTCCGTGCCAAACCTCGGCACGGCGGTGTCCTTCCGCGCCGCTGCCCACGGCGAGGACGGGGAGAGGGAGGCGCGTGCGGGTGCGTGACGCGGGCCCCCCCTGTTGGGAGGAGGCCGCGCGGGGGCGCGACAAGGGGTGGCATGGGGAAGAGGAGAATCCTAAGGAGGAGGTTGGACGAGAAACCAGACTGCGGAGGGCGGAGCGGGGAGGGAGAGGAACGGGGAGGGGGGAGGGAAGAGGGGGGGGAGGAGGCAGGAACGATGGCGACGGAGCACGAGGGATGAGGAGGAAGAGGAGGAGGAGGAGGAGGTGGAGGAAGAGGAGGAGCAGGAGGAGGACGAGGACGAGAGGGGGTCAAGGGGACGTATTGATGTAAGAAGAACGGGCCATGAAATCAGCGCAGACATCGTGGCCCCGGTCATGATACCCACCCTACTCCGAGTATCTTAATCAGCATCGGGGGGGCGTCACCCCCGCCGACAGCCCCACGTCGACCCCCGTCGCGGGCAGCCACCGCGCGCCGAAGGCGCTCCGACCCGCCTCGCGGCGCGACGACGAGGCGAGGTCGAACCCACTCGGGGGGGGCACCCCCCACGCTCGGTAAGACACCCGGAGGCGTAGCCTCCAGAGGTCCCACCCCGAACTGGTGGTGGCCGCAGGCCGGGCAAAACAGAAACGAAGAAGACCTACGAGAGAAACGCGCGTAGATAAACGACAGCTGCCCCACTCCCGCGGACAACCCCGACAGCCAGCGCTCATCTCCCCACGGGAGCTCGTCGCAGCTACTACTACCTACTACTACTACTACTACTACTACTACTACTACTACTACTACTACTACTACTACTACTACTACTACTACTACTACTACTACTACTACTACTACTACTACTACTACTACGCTACTACTACTACTACTAACTACTATACTACTACTACTACTACTACTAATACTACTACTACTACTACTACTACTACTCTACTACTACTACTACTACTACTACTACTACTACTACTACTACTACTACGACTACGACTACGACTACGACTACGAACTACGACTACTACGACTACTCTACTACGCTACTACTACGATACGACTACTGACTACGATACGAATACGACTACGACTACGACTACGGACTACGACTACTACTACGACTACTACTACTACCTACTACTACTTACTACTACTACTACTACACTACTACTACTACTACATAACTACTACTACTACTACTACTAACTACTACTACTACTACTATACTACTACTATACTACTACCTACACTACTACTACTTACTACTACTACTTACTACGACTACTACTACTACTACGGACTACGACTACGACTACGACTACGGACTACGACTACGACTACGACTATACTACTTACTAATACGAACGAGACGACTACTACTACTACTACTACTACTACTACTACTACTACTACTACTACTACTACTACTACTACTACTACCACTACTACTACTACTACTACTCCTACTCCTACTCCTACTCCTACTACTACTACTACTACTACTACTACTACTATGTATGTTATCAGTATTAACATTATTATTATTGGTATTATTATTATTAATATTATCAGTATTAATATTATTATTACTATTATTATTATCGTTCTCATTATTATAATTACTATTATTATTATCAGAGTGAGGGGGCCGAACGGTCATTCACTGTCCCTGGGAGCGTGGCTGAAGTGGAATTCCGCGGTGCGGATTCTCGTTGTTGTTGTTGTTGTTGTTGGTTGTTGTTGTTGTTGTTTGTTGTTGTTGTTATTTGTTGTTGTTGTTTGTTGTCGTCGTCCCACCCGCAACCCGCCCCGCGACCCACCCGCGACCCACCCCGCGACCCACCCCGCGACCCACCCCGCGACCCACCCGCGACCCACCCGCGACCCACCCGCGACCCACCCCGCGACCCACCCCGCGACCCACCCCGCGACCCACCCCGCGACCCACCCCGCGACCCACCCCGCGACCCGCCCGCGGCCCACCCCGCGACCCACCCGCGACCCACCCGCGACCCACCCGCGACCCACCCGCGACCCACCCGCGACCTACCCCGCGACCCACCCGCGACCCACCCCCGACCCAAACCACGTTCAAGGTACAAACAACAATTTTCGGCGCCTGCGGCGGGTTTTTTTTGCATTCCTTCCAGGTGGAGAGCCCGCGACCCACCCCGTGACCAACTCGCGACCAACCCGCGACCCAAACCACGTTCAGGGTACAAACCACATTTTTCGGCGCCTGCGGCGGGCATCTTTTGCATTCGTTTCAAGTGGAGAGCCCGCGGCCCACCCGCGACCACGTTCAGGATACAAACCACATTTTTCGGCGCCTGCGGCGGGCATCTTTTGCATTCGTTCCCGGTGGAGAACCCGCGGCCCACCCGCGACCCAAACCACGTTCAGTGTACAAACCACATTTTTTTGGCGCCTGCGGCGGGCTGCTTTTGCATTCCTTCCAGGTGGAGGTGGAGAGCCCGCGACCCACCCGCGACCTGAACCACGTTCACTGAACAAACCAATGCTGGGAGGACGATGATGGAGGCCGATGAGGGGGAGGACGACAATGGGAGGACGATGATGAAAGGACGAGGGGGGGAGAGGGAGGACGAGGAAGAAGAGGAGGAGGGGGACGAGGTGGAGGAGGAGGATGACGATGACGATGAGGACGAGGAGGAGGAGGAGGAGGAGGAGGAGGAGGAGGAGGAGGAGGAGGAGGAGGAGAAGAGCGCCATCGACAGGGAAGGTGGGGGCCACGAGGTCCGCCGGCTCGACGACGCCCGCGTCGCCCGCGCCCGCCCCCTCACTCTTATCCGCAATTGCGGGGTGCTACGTTTCTATGTTCATTATTCCCCCCTCTGGGCGCCAGCCTCCGAGGCCGCCGAGCGCCAGCGCGCGGCGACGGCGGCCGCAGGGTCGGCGCCCTGCGGCCGCCGCCCAGAGCTTGCCGCTCCAAGTTTCCCCTGCTCCAGCACGGGGCTGGCGTCAAGATGCCCCTGGTTCAGGATGCGTTCCCAGGGGGCCACGTGCGAACCCTACCCCTACCCCCGACGATTTCTGAGGGGGTAGGGGTAGGGTGCACTTCGCTCGGGTGCCCCCGAGCGAAGTGACCCCCACCCTCCCCCCTCAGAAAATCGTCGGGGGCAGGGGTAGGGTTCGCATGCGGCCCCCTAGTTCCAGGAGCTCCCGAGCAGCTGGCGGCCCTCGCCTCTCCAGCGAGAGATGGGCAATCCAAGCGCATCATTTCCATGGCCAAGTCTTAGGCAGGCCGCTGGCGCGAGCGCGAAGCGTCCGTCGGCCGATCTGCGATCGGCCTGCCCCCCCGCGCCCACGCGAGGCACCAGGCGCAGGGAGCAACAAAAAACACGGGACGCAATGATCCCGCAATGATCTGAAAAACGGGCACGATTACACCACACGATCAACATCAACGACAAGTAAGACAGGCCGTGCGCCAAATTACCATGCCCTCTTGGAAAGTTGCTGTTGAATGTTTCACGGTAGCGGCCGTGAACGGCCCCGGTTGCCCCCCTTCCACGTCCCCTGTGTAGCGCCCAACGCAGAGGTGACACACCAGCGGGTGGGTCACCCGAAAACTGGTTGCAAAAAACCAATGTGTCTTCCACCTCCATATGCTTCCCTGTGTAGAGCTCAAGGCACAGGTGGCGCACCAGCGAGTGGGTCACCCGAATACTGGCGAAGAAAAGCACATTGTGACACATGCGTTCTGGGCCACAACATAAACTTATGCACTCGCGCTGCATATGCTTCCCCTGTGTAGCGCGCAGCGCACAAGGGACCCACCAACGGATGGGCCACCCGAGAACTGGTTGAAAGAAACGAACGGTTTCACGTGCAGTCGGGGCCTCAACATGAGCTGGTGCATTCCCACCCCACCTGCTTTCCCTGTGCAGCGCGCAACGCACAAGTGACCCACCAGCGGATGGGCCATTCGAAAAGTGGCTGAAATAAATCAAACTTTTGACTTGCATTCTGGGCTTCGACATGAGTTTGCGCATTCCGACTCCATATGCTCCCCTTTGTGTAGCGCGCAAAGCACAAGTGACTCAACAACGGGTGGGCCCCCCGAAAACTGGCTGCGAAAAACCGGGTGTTGCGCTTGCATTTTGGGCCTCAACATGAATTGGTGCATGCGTATTCCATGCGCTTCCCCTGTGTAGAGCGCAGCACACAGGTGATCCACCAGCAGGTGGGTCACCTGAAAACTGGCAGAGAAGGCCACTCGTTCCACTTGCATTATGTGGTCCAGCATGAGTTGGCGCATTCGTACTCCATATGGTTCCCCTGTGTGACGCGCAGCGCACAAGTGACTCACCAGAGGGTGGGTCACCCGAAAACTGGGTGAGACAAACCAATTATTTCACTTGCATTCTGGGCTGCAACTCGAACTGGTACATTCGTACTCCATGCGTATGCTTCCCCTGTCACCCGAAAACTGGTTGGGAAAAAAACAATTGTTTTACTTGCGTTCTGCGCCTCCACATGCGCCTCCACATGAGCTGGTGACGTCGTATTCTATACGCTTCACCTGTGTAGCGCGCAACGCGCTGGTGACCCACCACCGGGTGGGTCACCCGAAAACTGGCTGAGAAAAGCCGAGCGGTTCACTTGCATTCGGGGCATAAATATGGTTTTGTGCGCTCATGCTCCATGCTCCATGCTAATGACCCAATAGCGGGCGGGTCACCCGAGCACGGGTTGCGAAAAATCCATTGCTCCACGTGCATTCTGGGCTGCAGCATGAGTTGGCGCACTCGTGCTACAGATGTTTCCCCTGTGTAGCGCGCAGCGCACAACTGACCCACTAGCGGATATCGCCCGAAACTGGCTGAGAAAAACCAATTGTGTCGCTTGCGTTCTGGACCCCGACATGAGTTAATGCATTTGTGCTCCAGATGCTTCCCCTGTGTAGCGCGCAGCGCACAGGTGCCCAACAGCGAGTGCGTCCCCCGCAGTGTTGGAAAACAAGCTGTTTCACTTGCTTTGTGAGCATCATCATGAGTTGGCGCAGTCCTACTTATGTATGCTTCCCCAGTGTAGGGCGCAACGCACAAACGACCCACCAGCGCGTGGGTTTTGCGAAAACTCGTTGAAGAACACCACTGTTGTACTTGCGGTTTGGGCCACAGCATGAATTCGCGCATTCGTATTGCACGCGTTTCCCCTCGTGTAGCGCGCGACGCACAGGTGACCCGCCTGCGGGTGGGTGACCCGAAAAACTGGTTGAAAAAAGCCAGCTGTGTCACTTGCAGCCTGGGCCTCAACATGAATTGGTGCATGTGTACTCCATATGCGACCCCAGTGCAGCGTGTAGCGCACAGGTGACCCACCAGAGGAGGGTGAGCCACCCGAAAAGTGGGTGCGAAAAGACATGTCTGTCACTTGCATTCTGGGCTTCAACATGACTTGGTGCATTCCTAATCCATGTGCGTCCCCTGTGTAGCTTGCAGCGCACACATGACCCACCAGCGGGTCGGTCCTCCCCGCAAGGAACGCCAGGTGCTCCAGCCAGGAAGTGGGCCTTACGTAAAGTCAGAGTGAGGGGGCCGAACGGTCATTCACTGTCCCTGGGAGCGTGGCTGAAGTGGAATTCCGCGGTGCGGATTCTCGTTGTTGTTGTTGTTGTTGTTGTTGTTGTTGTTGGTTGTTGGTTGTTGTTGTTGTTGTTGTTGTTGTTGTTGTTGTTGTTGTTGTTGTTGTTGTTATTGTTTGTTGTTGTTGTTGTTTGTTGTTGTTGTTTGTTGTCGTCGTCCCACCCGCAACCCGCCCCGCGACCCACCCGCGACCCACCCCGCGACCCACCCCGCGACCCACCCGCGACCCACCCGCGACCCACCCCGCGACCCACCCGCGACCACCCCGCGACCCACCCGCCCACCCCGCGACCCACCCCGCGCGCCCACCCCCCGCGACCCGACCCCGCGACCCACCCGCGACCCGCGACCCACCCGCGACCCACCCGCGACCCACCCGCGACCTACCCCGCGACCCACCCGCGACCCACCCCCGACCCAAACCACGTTCAAGGTACAAACAACAATTTTCGGCGCCTGCGGCGGGCATCTTTTGCATTCGTTCCCGGTGGAGAACCCGCGGCCCACCCGCGACCCAAACCACGTTCAGTGTACAAACCACATTTTTTTGGCGCCTGCGGCGGGCTGCTTTTGCATTCCTTCCAGGTGGAGGTGGAGAGCCCGCGACCCACCCGCGACCTAAACCACGTTCACTGAACAAACCAATGCTGGGAGGACGATGATGGAGGCCGATGAGGGGGAGGACGACAATGGGAGGACGATGATGAAAGGACGAGGGGGGGAGAGGGAGGACGAGGAAGAAGAGGAGGAGGAGGACGAGGTGGAGGAGGAGGATGACGATGACGATGAGGACGAGGAAGAGGAGGAGGAGGAGGAGGAGGAGGAGGAGGAGGAGGAGGAGGAGGAGGAGGTGGAGGAGAGCGCCATCGACAAGGAAGGTGGGGGCCACGAGGTCCGCCGGCTCGACGACGCCCGCGTCGCCCGCGCCCGCCCCCTCACTCTTATCCGCAATTGCGGGGTGCTACGTACCTCATTCTACACGCGGATAAAAGGGTGCAAGCTCCGACGCGCGCCCCGCAAGGAACGGGAAAACCCGAGAAAAGAGCTGTACCTTAACGCGACGACCGTTGCATTATATCGAAGCAACGAGCTCCGAACTGCGTGGCCTAAGGAACGGGCAGTGCTCAAGCGAGAAACTGGACCTCAGTGCCCCCGACAGCTCCGAAGTAGAGTCTGCATGTGGATAAAAGCGAAAGCTCCGACACGCGCCCCGCAAGGAACGGGAAGGCCCAAGAGATGAGCTGGGATTTAACGCGAAAGCCGTTGCACTATGTCGAACCAGCGCAAAGAACCGAACCCGTCTTGGAGCCCCGTTTCCGAAACCCGCCGCCCCGAACCCGTTCCCCCAAAATCCGAAGGAGCACCAGGGGCGCTCGTCGCCGCAAAAGGAGCGGAACGCATGCAAACCTAAGGAACGCCCGAGCCTCTTTTGAAAAATAAGTGTTCCTTATTCCGCGGCCCGGCTATAAGTGGTTTGACGAATCGTGTCTTCTCCCTGCCAACGCTTAAAGCGTCCAATATTACCCGAGAGGGCCTCTGAGAGCGAATGATGGCCTCCAAGATTGCTCAAGATACCTCAAGATGATTGAAGACATCCTCCGACTCACATCTAAAAGGCCCCAAAACGATCCCAAGACAGTTTCAAGGGCCCTCCGAGCCCGCCAAGGATCCCCCCAATAATCCACGGTTGCCCCCAAACCTAAGAGAAATAAATGTGTATGTTGCCTTCTCGAAAATGGCCCCAAGACGGCGCAAGAGAGCCCAAAGAGGGGCTCAAGAAAGCCCTCAGACAGTCCAAAGAGAGCCCAAGAGCGCCCCAAGAGGGCCTCAAGAGGTAATGTTTGAGCCTCAGATGGGGTGACCTGAATTTCCGCCCCCCCTCTTTTAGAGTCATGGTGGTCAAGATGGCCTCAAGAGGCCTCCCAGACCCCCACACCGAACCCCAAGAGGGCCCCAAGAAAGCTGGCTCCAAAGGACCTTT
>CAUYUJ010001597.1:43802-51302 GCA_963575745.1 Prorocentrum cordatum | reverse complement strand
AGGAGGACAACGAGGAAGAGGAGGTGGAGGAAGCGGGAAGAGCAAGAGGCCCCGAGCAAACCCAGATTGCATCAACGATGCTTCAACACACCCTCCCGTCCCAAGTCCCTCAGCCATGACTCCCCGCGACAAAGCATCCGCACTCTCACAGCAGGAAGCGCCTCCCTCAAAGACGAGCACCCGATGGGCCTGCCATGCAGGCGAGGAGTCCCGCTCCGAGGAGGAGCTGCATTTTGCTTCCTTGCACAAAGTTGGGCCAGAAGGTGTGCAGCGAGGCGTCCAGCGAGAGCCCGGTATTGAAAGCGCGCCGCCATCGGTCCACCCGCGAAGCTGCTGCACATCAGCGCACGCCCGGTCATTGCATCGGAGGTCTAAGGCGGGAACTCCAGCCTGACGAGGAGGCGCCCTCCATCCGTGAAGCTGCTGCATACGTAGGCGCACGCGTCTACATCCTGACTGCGCACGCTGGACACGTGAGCAGACGAAGGAATGGCATGGAGGACCCCGTCGTGTGTAAAAACGAAGCATAGGCCCCGAGACCGAAGAGGCGACGATTTTTCCCACGTCGGCATTGCGTCGAAGCAACCAGGTCCTTGAAGGCGGGGAAGACAGGCCCGGTCTTGCCAGACCCGCACTATCCCAGACCAGCGGGTTTTCCCGAAACCCGCGGGTCTGCAAAAGCACGCCCCCGCGGCGTTGCCTGGCGGTGCTGCCTCAAATATTAAGTGGCCACTCGCCCCTGACGGCCTGGTCCCAATCGTGGATGGTCGGCCATACGGGATCACAGACGTGCCACTTCTGGTCGCACAGGTCCGATACGTCGCCCCTGGGTGCCTCGTCGATTGGGCCGTCGTCGGTAGCGACGCGCTCCACCTAAGCGTGCAATGCCCGCTTCCTGAAGAGCTCCCAGGTGTGGTGCGTTATCACGCTCATGGCCAAGACCGAGCTGCTTCCCAGGATCGGAGTCATTGTGGCTTCTTCGTTGTCAATGAAGCAGATGAGCATGCCGTCGCTGAGGTTGGTCCCGGTATTCAGGGCTAGCAAAGAACCCGCCAACCTCCACCTCGTCGATGTCGACGCCTTCCTCGCGGCGCCGCCAGACCCTGCGCCGCGCTGCTGGCACTCGGGCTCTTGTCGCGAGCGGCCGCCAACCCTTGTTCCTGGGCTGCCGCCGGTCCGCGGTCGCCGAGCCCATGCCTCCCCGTCCCCAACGACGACGTGGAACGCCGTCCTCCGGCATGAACGTTATTGGTCGCCGCGCGGCCTCCACCAGGATACGTTTCCCAAAAAAGAGTGGTGCGCTGCGGAAGGCCCGCGCGCCGTCGTGCCGCGCTGGCCGTCGCGCTGGCGCTCCGCCAACGGCCGCAAGGCTCCGGCCCCGAAGCGCCCGATTGGAAGCTTCTCGCCCGACCGAGCTGGCCTCGAAGCGCCGCAGCCTCTCCCCCAATACATTTCTCCTTCTGCAGGACCTGGTCGATGGCCTCCACGATGGCCTGGGCCTATGGCGGGCGGAGGGCGCCGCGCCGGTCGCCCTCGCCGACGTAGCGGGGGCCTCCGAGCAGCTTGAGCTGCGGCTGGGGCGCGAGGCTCTCGTGGAGGTCGATCCGCCGGCCCGCGAGGTCGTTGAGCTCCGACAGCGTCCGACGCGCCTGCTGCCCGTGCGGCGCTGGCTCCACGCCCCAAGCGTCGCCCAGGCAGTGCGCCGCGGCTATCGCGAGGGGCGGGCGCGCGATTGCCGCCGTGGCCACTGGGCCCCAGACGTCGTTTAACTGGCTTAGGACCCCGCCAAACGGCTGGCCGTAGACGTCCACGACCACCGCGTCCATGTTATCCGGGCCCCAAATAATCTCCGGCGCGATGTCGGCCTGGTCATGGCCCTTGGGGCACTGGCGGAACGCCATCTCATAATCGGCGCGGTGCCTTTCCAGTGCCCGCTCTCCTCCACGCATCTCCTTCCGCTCGCGAGTCATTGCCCGGGCCGATGCCAAGGCCTCCCGCGTGCATCTCTGCCAGGTCGACCGCGTCATTTCCACCTGGGCGCGTGAGACCGCGCGTTGGCCTGGCCGCCCACCCCCTGGGTTCTCTCAGTTCCCGCGAGGCAACGTGCGGGGCGAGGCGCGCTCGGTCCAGATCGAACTCGCCCAAGCCGCGCAGGGTCGCATGCCCGCGGTCTACCCCCGTCTAAACCTCGGCCTGGGCCAGGGCGCCCAGGGTTGGGCCCCGCGACTCGCAGACGCCCTAGTCAAGCTTAAGTCGAGGCTGCGTGCCCGCGGCGACGTCGCCCACTGGGCGACCGCGGCAATGGCCCTCGAAACCTGGGGCGGGCAGGGGCCCGTCGTCAGACCCCCCCCCAGCATCGGCCGACCCTTGGTCAGCGCGTCCATGTTGCGCATATCCTCTTCGCACTCAATCTCCTGCAGTAGCCCGTTCAGCAGCGGGAGGCGCAAGGGCCCGATGTCGCGCTGGACACGGGGGGCGCAGCCGGGCTACCCAGGTAGCTCGCCGACCGCCCAGTTGCTGGGCCAGCCCGCGAACCCTCTCCACAACGCACTCCTCGAAGCCGATTGTGGCGTTGCCCATGGATCAAATGGTCTCCATCTCGGCGGCAATTGCAGCGGCGCCTCGAGGGGGCGCCCAACCCTGCGCATATCTTCCAGGAGCGCGGAGGGGCCGCCACCACCCGCAATGAGCGGCAGACCGATATGGCCCAGGGGCTGCATGGACCCCCGCGGCCACCGCTCGCGCGTCGCGCCCCCGCGATCGGTTGATCAGCATGTATGTTTCAGGGCCTGCGGGTTGTGCTGAAACCCGGGGGCACGGATTCTCTTGCCTTCTACCGCTCGGCCCCGCGTCTCTGACGGGCCAGACTGCTGCTCTTTTGCCGCCTCGGAACATACCCCGAGAAGGGGGCGCTGCCCCCGGTGGCGTCATTCGCAGCTGGCGGCTCACGCCCTCAGAATCCCTCGTCGGGGGCTGGGTCGAGCGGCGCATGGAAAGCGGGTGGGTCTCTGTGCGGCCCAGGAAGTTGCAGGCGTGGACCTTCTGGGACGCCCTGCGCCGCAGCCCTTGACCTAGATGTAATGCGCGCAAATCTCGCGGCCCTTGCACTTGGTCTGGAGGATGAGGGGCGGCTCGTTGCGTGGCGCGTCGCGTCTCTGCCGTCTGTTGTCGCCCTGGCGGGGCGGCGCCCCGCCGCGGCCCCAGTCGCCGCCCGTCCTCCATCCTTTGTCCGTCGCCTTTGCCGCCCCCCGCGCCGCCCTCGCCATTGCCCCTCTGCTGCTTGCCCTCGTGGCTGTCCGAAGAGAGGTGGGCGCTCTCGGAGCGGCGGTGCGAAATCGCCGCCGTCGAGGTGACGAATTCCCCGCGGCTGTGGGCCAAACCCCACGCGGTGCGCATCTGCAAGTCTGCCTCGATGATCCCCTGCAGCTCGCCCCTCGCGGGGGCCTTCGCGCGCTGTCCGCGGCCCGCTCGTGGCGCCGGAGCAGGCGGGCGGGGCCCGCTTGCGCCCAGTCTGGCCCGCTGCGCGAAGCGCGCGCCACCATGGGCACTAGATGGTGCGCGGTGAACTGCGCGAAGCCGGGATCCCTTGGCCGCCTCGCACGCTGCCCGAATTCGTCGAGATCGATCAGCACCTTCCCAGCGCGCTCGGGGCCCTCCTGCGAGATGCCCCAGACCTCGCCCAGGCGCGGAACGTTGCGCGCCTCCTGAATGAAGAACTTAACTTGACTAGGCGCCCCATCGTCACGTCGTCCACCAAGAAAGAGCTGGGCCACTGAAACTTGAGGCGCTCGCTCGTCGCGGCGCCAAGCCGCGCCCTGTCGTCGCCGCCTGGTCGACATCCTCGCCGCGCGCCTCCGCCTCGGCCCCCGCCTTGGTCAGGGCCAGGGCCCGACGAAACGCAGTCCTGACATGCTGGCATGCCAGGGGGGGAAGGGAAAGGGGGGGGGGGGGGCGGGGGGGGGGGGGGGGGGGAGAGAGGAGGAGGAGAGGAGGAGGAGGAGGGAGGAGGAGGAGGAGGAGGAGGAGGAGGGAGGAGGAGGAGGAGGAGGGGGAGGAGGAGGAGGGGGGGGGAGGGGGGGAGGGGGGGGGGAGGGGAGGGGGAGCGGCGCCCTGCGACGCGTACGCGACGCTCGCCCTGGGGTCTGCCTGGCCTGAGGACGCGCCCGCGACAAGGACGCCCCCGGCGACGGGCCACTGCGCGAAGTCCTCGAGCACCCTGCGCGCCTCGACAAGCGCTCGCAAGCCGGGCTTGAAGGCCCGCGCGGCGTCGACCGAGCGCGCGGACATGGCAGCGCCAGTCGCTGTGGCCAGGCCTCTCTGGGGCCGCGAGGCCAGAAGGCTGGTTGCCGTGGCGGGGGTAGCTGCGGCCTGGGCCCGGGCGCCTTCCCTCCCCGCCTGCGGCCCTCTGCAGCGTGTGATATATCTATATATATATATATATATTATATATATATATATATATATGTACATGTGCACACATATAACAACAACAGAAACGCTGGTTTCGCGACAACCCGCGGTCTGGAAAACAAACGCATGTACTTGCTTCAAACAACGTGCGGACTGCACTTGCAGTCTAGCTCGCGCGCCCTACTCAGATGCTCGAGCTGTTTCCTGGCAGACTGGCGCCCGCCCCCGCGTCGCTCTCGGGGAGCTGCCATGCAAGGATAGCGGCGTCAACTGGGGGGCCGAAGCACGCGCCGCACAGGGCCCCGTCGATGCCACTTTCGTGTGGCGCCGCCGCCGTGAAGTGGGGCTAGCCGCTGGAATCTTTCGCGCGCGCGTCCTTGCTGCGCGCGGGGTCAGTCGGGCGGCCCCCGCGCACGGGCGCAGAGGGCTCGTTCCAAATCCAGGGCCACCCCCGCCCTGTGTCCACAAGGCTGGTCTGCGCGCTCGCGGGCGCCTCGACGCCCGCCGCTGCCTGGCTCTGCCCCGCGGCGCTCTCGCCTCGCTGATCGTTTCCTGGATCGGCTGCGCCGGCGCGCTGCCGGCTCGAAGCCGCCCCACCTGCGCCAAAGGTGGGCGCCCCGCAGCTCCCGCCGGCAATGGGGCCCCCTTCGAAGGGCGCCCCGCGCGCGCGCTCTCGCCTGCAGCCCGGCGCAGCAGCGCGCTTGGTTGCAATGGGGGGGCGCGCGGCCCCCCTCGGCCCGGCGCCCCGCCGCGGCCACCTCTTCCCGGGGGCCGCCTATCTGGCGCGCCATTGCTGGCGCGAGAAAGCGCGGGGAGAAGGGCGCGCGCGGCCGCCCAGCGCTGGCCGCTCTTGTTCTGCGCGAGACTCACTGCAGGACGCGCCAGCAATTGTGGAAGGGGCCCTTCCGCGGCGTCGCGGCCAGCTCATGCCGGTCGCCCGCGGCGTGCTCGACGCGCGGCCGCGCCCGCTTCTGGGGGGCCTCGGAGTCCGCCTCCGGGGCGAGGGCCTCGGTGAGCGCCAGCCACCGCCCGCGCGCTGTCGCGGCCCATGGCGCCGCGTCGCAGCGCTGCCCGCAGGGTGAGCGGCCATCTTTTCACGCGGTAGCGCGCCGAAGAAGGCGTCGCGGATTATCCCCGAGCCCCGCGACAGGCGGAGGTCGCCCCGCCGGAGCACCGCAGAGGCCAAGCATTCCACGAAGCCCACGACCCACTGCTCGATGCCAGTGTTCCCCAGAAAGCATCGTGGACCTCGTCCGCGATCGACGGCGCGAACGGCCCCGCCTGCGCGGGGCCTTTCGCCGCGGCCCCCCGCGGCGCCAGCGGAAGATGGCCTCCAAGACGGCCCACGGGCTCTCCAAGACGTCCTCCAAGAAGGCCAAAAAGGGTCAAAATGGCCTCCAGACTGCCAAGGTGACCTTCATGATGCCCACGTGTTCCCCGAAGGCGTTCCAAACTGATTCGGGGAACACATGGTCCGATAGCTCGGCAGGTCTGGCCTCCACGTTCGGCCACGTAGGCGCTTCCAACAAGGCAGGGGGCGGCTGTGATTCGCCGTAGGCGTCTTCGATAAGGAATCGCCGTCGACCAAGAGGCCTCCGAGAGGTCCTCCAGGAGGGCCCGAATAGGCTAAAATCATTGATTGCCTCCAGGTTGTTTAACGTTTTTTGTATTTGCTCCTTTTTCGGCTTTCCGACGACCCAAGACGGCCCAAGAGGTCCCCAAGATCGCCCCCAGAACGCCCAAGAGGCCTCCAAGATAGCCTCAGGACTGCCCAAGAGGCCCCCAAGACGGCCCCAAGAGGGCACACAGACAACCCAAGAGGCCTCCAAGACGCCCAATATGGCATCTAAAACGGCCCTGGAGCACCCCAAGAGGACCCCAAGTCGGCCCAGAGAAGCCCCCCAAACGGCTTCCGACGGCGTCAGACGGGCCAGGAGCCCACCAAGATGGCCGAAGTTGGCTCGAAGCTGGCCTAACACGGCCCAAGAGGCCTACAAGAGGGCCTCCAGGAGTTGTCATTCGGTTTTTGGAGGGTTTTGGCATTTGCTTATTTTCGGCCTTCCGACAGCCCGAGACGGCCAGAACGGCCCAATAGACCCCCAAGACGGCCCCAAGAGGCCCCCAAGACGGCCCAAGAAGCTTTTTTAAGACGCCCAAGATGGCCTACAAGACGGCCCTGGAGCATTCCGAGAGGGCCCAAGCCGGCCCAGAGAGGCCCCCCAAACGGCTTCCGACGGCGTCAGACGGGCCAGGAACCCAGCAAGACGGCCGAAGATTGTCCTAAGCTGGCCCAAGACGGCCCAAGAGGCCTCCAAGAGGGCCTCCAGGAAGGCCCGAAAAATGCCAAAATCATTGATGTCACATGAGTTGTTGAAGGATTGTGACATTTGCTTCCTTTCGGCCGTCCGACGGCCCGAGACGGCCCAAGTGCCCCCAAAGATCGCCCAAGAGGCTCAAGACGGCCCCAAGAGGCCCCCAAGACGGCCCAGGAGGCCTCCAAGACGCTCAAGATGGCCTCCAAGACGGCCCAAGAGCCCTCCAAGACGTCCTCCAAGAAGAAGGCCCGAAAGGGTCAAAATGGCATCCACACTGCCAAGATTACCTTCAAGATGCCCACGGGTTTCCCAAAGGCTTTCCAAACCGATTCGGGGAACACATGGTCCGATAGCTTGGCAGGTCTGGCCTCAACGTTCGGCCACATAGGCGCCTCCAAAAAGGCAGGGGGCGGCGGTGATTTGCCGTAGGCGTCTTCGATAAGGAATCGCCCTCGATCCTGGCAATTGTTGTGAACATCCAACACGATTGCACGCGTCGCTAAAGCGACAAAACAATGTTGAAAGGAACCGCCATCCATCCTTGTAACTGCTGCCAGCGTTTAGGGATCATGCACGCGACGCGAAGTCGAGAGACGCAGTACGAAAGCATACCAGCCGTCATCCCTGAAGCTCGTGCGCACTGTCACGAAGAGTGCGCGGCACCGAGCGAAGGCGAGAGCCTCAATTTGGAAACGAAGGGCCGTCCGTCCGTGAACCTGTTGCGAATATGTTACATTCTAAAGTTTTAAGGAGGAGGAGGAGGAAGGGGAAGAGG
>CAUYUJ010001597.1:0-43702 GCA_963575745.1 Prorocentrum cordatum | reverse complement strand
TCCTCCGAAATCTTCATCACATACATCAGACCCAAAACGTGCCTGGACAGCATCAGACAGTAGGGCATCAATGAAAGACTCATAGAAGAGGGGCTGCTCGGGATCAGAAGACGATGGACGAGCAGCAGCGGCGGCAGCAGCAAGAGCCCCCCCCCCCGCGGCGTCGGCCGCCCCACGAGTCCTTCCCTTCTTGCTCTTTCCCTTTGTCCGTCCTTGTCCTTCCCCTTGTCCCGCTTGTCCTTGGGCTTTGTCCTGGGGAGACCGACCAGGGAAACAGGCCTTGCAGAACGCACCGGTCCTGCGGGGATTGGAGATGAGCAAGCAAGGTAGGGGGGCATACCGCGCGCGCGAGGGACGCGCGAGGTCAGCTGTCGACCGAGGGCGGGCTCTCGAGCCCGCCCCTCGGCAGCAACCGAGCTCCAAGCCTCGGGGCAAGGTTTGGGACTTGAGCCAACATGGCTATGGACCGTGCGGAAGTAAAGTGGTCGGGGCGGAGGGGGCGCGCCAGCTGGTTGGTGGGGGTGTCCAGGGGGGGCGCTGGCGGGCGGGGGGGGCGCGGAGGGAGCGCGTGGAATGGGGGGGGGGCGCGCCGAACCAAAAGATGTCGGGGCCGGAGGGCGCCGCCTGGTTGACGGGCGGGGGGGGGCGCGGAGAGGGTCGCGCGGTATGTGGGGGGTGGGGCGTGCCGAAATAAACGGTCGGGGCGGACGGGGCGCGCTGGCTGGCGGGTGGGGGGGGCGCGGAGGGGGCGCGCGAAAGGGAAGGGGGGGCGCCGTGGCGAAATAAGGGGGTCGGGGCGGAGGGGGTGCGCTTGCTGGCGGATGGGGGAATGGTGGTCTGGGTGGGTGGGGGGGCTGCCGTGCCGAAAGAAAAAGGGTCGGGGCGGAGGGGGCGCGCTGGCTGGTGGGCGGGGGGGATGCGGCAGGGGCGCGTGGGAAGGGGGGGTGCCGTGCCGAAATAAAACGGCCGGGGCGGAAGGGGCGCGCTGGCTGGCGGGCGGGGGGATGCGGCGGGGGAAACGGGGGCGCGCAAGGGGCGCGCTGGCCGCTGAAATGGGTGGGTGTTGGAGGGGGTGCCGTGCCGAAATAAAATGGTCGGAGCTCTGGACGTCCTGCGCAAGAGAATCAACCTATTCTCCCTGTCGCACCCCGAAGCCAGTTTCTAAGGCGGGCCGGGCGTTTCGCCTGAGACTTCCTCACCACGTATGACTCTGAAACTTAAAATTGGCAACAATTTCACAGGCGGATGGCGGGTGGTTTTCAAAATGTGGCTCTCGCCTTAGCGCCGCGCGCATTCGTCTTGAACGTGTGTGAGAGCTTCGCGGATTGAGGGCTAGTCGTTCTCAAAATGCGGTCTTCGTCTTAGCGCCGCGCACGTTCGTTTTAAAATGTACAAGAGCTTCGCGGATTGAAGGCGGGTCGTTTTCAAAATGCGGCTCTCGCATTAGCGCCGCGCACAGTCGTCTGAAAAAATTGCAAGGGCTTCGCTGATTGAGGGCGGCTCCTTCTCAAAATCTGGCTCTCGCATAACGCCGCGCACGCTCGTTTTACATTTGTGCGAAAGGCTCAAGGATTCCCATGGTCAACGCACCAGAAATGGCGTTGAAGGACTCAGGCTCGTGAGTGTGCACAAGTGTTGATTCGCGGTGCTCAAGTCCCAAAAACGGCGTTCTGGCACGATTCGGGGTCGTCAAGACGCAACCGTCAGGTCGATCCGTGGCGTTGGAAACCCGAAAACAATGTCTCGGCACGCTTCGGGGTCTTCAAACTTCCAACGGGGCAGTTCCCTCAGAAAAAATGAACCGTTGTAGGGGCCTGCGAAGAGGGAGCTTGGAGGGAGGGTGTATTTCAACATCGTTGATGCCTCTTTGGTTTACACTGGCCCTCCTCCTCCTCCTTCTCCCCCTCCCTCCTCTCCATCCTTCCCCCCCTTCTCTCCGCTTCACTTTCTCGCGCGCTACCTCGTTCTCTCTCTCTCTCTCTCTCGCTCTCTCTCTCTCTCTCTCTCCCTCCCCCTCCCCTCCCTCTCTCGTTGTTTTGGTTTGAGTTTTTGTTTCGTTTTTCTCTTTCTCTCCCTCTCTCCCTATATATATATATATATATATATATATATATATGTATCCCGCCCTCTCTCTCTCTCTCTATGTTTATCCCTCTCCCGCGCCCTCTTCCTCTCCCTCCCCCTTTCTTCCTCGCTGTCTTTCTTTCTCTCTCTCTTTTTTTTTTTCTCTCTCTCTCTCTCTCTCTTTATCGCTGTCTCGTTACATGTCTCGCTCTCTCTCTCTCTCTCTCTCTCTTTCTCTCTCTTGTGTATATATATATATATGTGTGTGTGTGTGTGCGTCTCTCTTTCCCTCTCTCTCTCTGTCTCTCTCTCTCTCTCTCTCTCCCGCCCCCTCTTTTTGTTTCGTTGTTGTGTCTCTGTCTCTCTTGCTTTCCCTCTCTCTGTTTCTCTATGTCTCCCTTCCTCTTTTCTTGTTTTTGTTCTCTCTCTCTCTGCCTATCTCTCTCATTATATCCCTCTCTCTCGCTCTCTCTCTCTCTCTCTCTCTCTCTCTCTCTCTCTCTCTTTACAACTACTCAATATGAATACTACTCTCCCTCTTCCCCTGATGACGTCTTTTGCGTATTCGCCCCCCCCCCCACACACCCCACCCGCGTGCTGTTTTTTTTACACGCGCGATTCCCCGGAGTTGGGTTTTCGCCTGCGTATGTTTCTCGAAATTGCTGCTCTCCTGAACGCGTCCGGCCTCATTTCTGCTCCCGAATCGTTCCGAATCGTGTTCCCGCTGCAGCGTGGGCCTCATTTTCGGATCGGTGTTTGGCCTCCGTCGTTCAGGATGGCGTCCTCGCCCCAGCGCGGGCCTCTTTCTCGCGCGCCCATCCGCCCGCCACCACCGCGCCGCACCACGCCCCGCCCCGCCGCACGCACACCCACCGCCACTTCCACCCACCAACGCACGCACGCACGCACGCGCACCACCACCGCGCACCGCCACCACCACCGCACTACCCACCCACCACCACCACGCTACACCGCGTCACACCACATCACACGCGCGCACACACAGACACACACGCACGCACGCACGCACGCACGCACGCACGCACGCACGCACGCACACACACACACACAAACACACACACACACACACATACACATGCACACACGCACACACACGCACACACACACAGACACACACACACACACACACCACCACCGCCACCACCACCACCGCCATCACGCACGTACGCACCTGGCCCACCACCAAACCACCAAGACGCCACACCACGTCACACCTCAGCACACGCGCACACACGGACACACACGGACACACACACACACACACATCGACATACACACCACCACCACAACAAACACAACCACGCACACACGCACGCACGCACGCGCACCACCACCCACTACGCACACGCGCGCGGAGCCACAGGTCCGCTACGACACGCGTCCGCGGATAGAGAAAATCAGCGCCATGGTAAGGGATGGGAGGGAGGGGTAGGATGTCAGATGTTGACGCGAGCGCACCTAACTTGACCCCCTCCCACCCCCTCCTCCTTCATGCTTTATCTCATCCCTCGTCCCTCCCCCCTTCCTTCCTCCCTCCATTTATCACTCCCCATCCGCCCCCGCCTCCATCTCCATTTCCACCACCTCCTCCACCTGCTCCAATTATTCCTCCTCCTCCTCCTCCTCCTACTCCACCTCCTCCTCCTCCTCCTCAGTTTCCCTCCCCCCTCGTCGTCCCTCTCTCCTCCTCCTCCTCCTCCTCATCGTCCCTCTCTTCTCATCCAGCTCATCGTCCCTGTCTCTTTTCCTCCTCCTACTCCTCCGCCTCCTCCTCCTACTTCCTCCTCCTCCTCCTCCTTCTCCCCTCCTCCCCCTATATCATCCTCCTCCTCGTCCTCCTCCTCCTCCTCCTCCTCCTCCTCTCCTCCTCCTTCTTCTCCAGCTCCTCCTCCTCCTCCCTCCTCCCCTCTCTCCCTCCAGCCATCCATTTCTCCCTTCCCATGCACCTCCGCCTCCACCTCCACCACTTCATCTTCCACCTCCTCCACCCCTCCTCTTCCTCCTTCCTCCCCCCTGCTGCTCCTCCTTCTCATCCGCCGCGCCCCTGTCCTCCTCCTGCTGCCCGCGCCCCTCGTCGTCGCCGCCGCCGCCGTCGTTCTCCCACGTGTCCTCACCCTGTGTCTGCTTCATCCTCCACCTCTTCCCCCGCACATCCCCCCCCCATTCCGCGCCTTCCGTCGCCTCCGCCCTCGTCGTTCAGTCAAGCAAACTGCGCAGCACGTGTCTCAGCTCTTCCAGGTTGCTCTCGAGGTTCTGCGCGAAGATCCCACGCGGTGGTATCGTAAAGCGGCCGCCGCTCAGTACACGCTGAGCCCTCTCTACCATGAGCTCCTCGTCTTCCCCCGAGGCGCTGGGCCACTGCAGCCCTCGCCCAGGGAGCCCATCTTCAAATCGCAGAGGAACCACTGGGATGCCGAACTCCGCGGCCAGACTCACTTCCTGCAAGCATGCACTTGATTCATAGAAGGCAGGTGTCAACAATGCGATGAGAACTCTGGCTTGCGGCACGCCGCGCTTAACCAACCGCATCTTGAATCCGCCACCGTGCCTGCACGATGCAGGCGTGTTAGAATGCCATGTGCTGCCCGGCGCTGCATTCTAAGAATGAACTCCCTCCCTTCTACCAGCATCGTGCTGCGTCCCCGCCTGGGGCAACGATCCCCTGTAACAAGAAGGATCTGCGCTCCCGAGGCCACGGTTGTGGGAAGAAACGATGGGTCCGCGTCCTGCGCTTCCAAGACGGCCCATGCAAGCAACCAGAGACACCAAGATGTCCCAGGATGCCTCGGAGACGGGTCAAAATGGCCCCGCGGCGGCCGAGTATGTATGGTCTCAACGCGGCCCAGGGTGCCTCCAAGAGGGTCTAAAAAGGGCCACAAGATGACCTCCAACGGGGTTCGAGTACGCTAGGCTCATTGATGCCCCTGTGGCGTGTATAGGATTTCGCGTTCTCGCCTGTTCGGGCTTCTGTCAGCTCAGGGCGGCCCAAGAAGCCTCCATGGTGGCTTCACGACGGCCCAGGAAGCCCCCGCGAGGTCCAAAAGATGGCCCAAGACGACCCCGAGAGGGCCCACGAGCCATGCAAGATGGACCCAAGACGGCCCAAGAGGGTCTCCAATGGGATGGGGCCCAAGACAGCCTTGGACGGCCCTTCGACCGCTCAAGACGGCACCAAGGCGCCCCCCAGGCTGGCCAAGAAGGCCCCCAGGGACTTCCAATACTGCCTCACACGAGGGCGAAACATCTCAAACACAGCCCACGCAAGTTCCCTTCGAGCTCCCCAAATCATGAAGACGAAAGGTGTCACATGTGACGGACGTTCTCTTCCTTCAATTTCTCCTCCTGCCTTTCGTCCTCATCGGTCATCATTATCGTGGTCACCATCAGCAACAGCATCACCACAAACACTACCATCACCATCACCACCAGTAGCAGTATCATCATCATCGTCATCACCATCATCAGCATCATCATCATCATCATCATCATCATCATCATCATCATCATCATCATCATCACTACTACCATTGTCATCACCAGCGTCACTACTACCATTGTCATCACCAGCGTCAGTATCATAATCATGAGCATCATCATCATCAGCAGCAGCATCATGACCATCAGCATCATCAACAACATGACCATCCTCGGCATCATCATCATCAACACCACAGTGCCATCATCATTCTGATAACCAACAAGAGCCACAGCAAAGGCAACGCCATCATCATCCTCATCATCACCAGCATCATCACCATCCTCCTCATCATCTTCATCCTCATCCTCATCCTCATCATCGTCATCGTCATCACCCGTACTCATTGCTCTTGGCCGGCACTATCACCACCATCATCATCATCATCATCACCATCATCATCATCATCATCAGCAGCATTATCATCATCAGCAACATCATCCTCATCATCAGCAGCATCAGCAGCATCATCATGATCAGTATCACCATCATCATCAGCAGCAGCAGCATCAGCATCAGCATCATCAGCATCAACATCATCATCGTCTTAATCATGATCGCCATCATGCCCATAATCCTCATAATCACGGCTCCCCCAAACCTGAAATCACGAAATGTCAGACGTAACGGCCTCCCGGCCAAGACAGCCTCGAGACGGCCCAAACGAGTTCCAAAAGAACACCTCAAATAATGTAGACGAAACGTGTCAATGCGACGACCTTCCTCTTCCTCCTCCTCCTCCTCCTCCTGCTGCTCCCAATCGTCATTATCGCCATAACTACAGACACCACCACCAGCATCATCATCATCACCATGATCCCCACCATCACCATCATCATCATCATCATCATCATCATCATCATCATCATCATCATCATCATCATCTGCATCAGCATCAGCCTCCGCATCAGCATCAGCATCATCATCATCACCATCATCATCATCATCTCCATCCTCCTCCTCCTCCTCCTCCTCATCATCATCATCATCATCATCACCACCACCACCACCACCACCACCACCACCACCACCATCATCATCATCATCATCATCCTCCTCCTCCTCCTCCTCCTCCTCCTCATCATCATCATCATCATCATCATTATCATCATCATCATCATAATCATCATCATCATCATCGTCATCGTCATCGTCACCGGCACCATCAGCAGCAGCAGCACCATCATCATGGTCATCGTCATCACCATCGTCATCGTAATCGTCATCGCCATCGTGATCATCATCAGCATCAGCAGCATCAGCAGCATCATCATCATCATCACCATCAGCATCATCATCAGCAGCAGCATCATCACCATCACCATCTAATCCTCAACGCGGCCCACCCACACCAGGCGACACGAAGTGCCAAACGTGACGGTCTCCCGTGCCTCCTCGAACAATCGCCGCCCAGAACGCTAGGCTGGCATAGTGGCGGGACTTGCCGCAAGCAGCTGGATACTTCCCAGTTCCGGCCAACTGGCAGGGTCAAGCCAGAGTAGCACGGAAGGTCTGCGTCGAACAGTGCATGCATGAGAGCCGACACGTGCACAACTCCCGGGCCCGCCCCCTGCCCGTCGCAGCCTCCTCGCGAGCCAGTGGCGTACGACAGCACGATCTTGGGGTAGTAGGCGCTCAGGTCGTTGCCACACAAGGCCATCGCGCGCCTGCGGACAGCAGCCTGGAGCTCGTTTGCAGCAGCCAGGTCGATGGACTCGGGGACGCGGAACAACGCCGAGGGCGACGCGTCCGGCGCCGGCAATGCCCTGGGCGGCGGGCGGCACGCCACGTAACGGAGGCAGGGCTGCCACCGCAGCCAGTGCGCCCAGCGGGTTCGAAGCGCCGGGAGGTCGCACTGCTGGAATACATTCCAGCCGCAGGCCACGGCGGCCCCGTCGCTCCTCAGGAGCACGGTGTGCACGCCGCCTGCGGCGACCTGCACGTACGCCAGGCCCTCGCCCAGCGCCGGGAGGTCGCACTGCTGGTATTGATTGATGCCGCAGGCCACGGCGGCCCCGTCGCTCCTCAGGAGCACGGTGTGCACGCCGCCTGCGGCGACCTGCACGTACGCCAGGCCCTCGCCCAGCGCCGGGAGATCGCGCTGCTGGTATTGATTGCTGCCGCAGGCCACGGCGGCCCCGTCGCTTCTCAGGAGCACGGTGTGCGCGCCGCCTGCGGCGACCTGCACGTACGCCAGGCCCTCGCCCAGCGCCGGGAGGTCGCACTGCTGGTCTGCATTCCAGCCGCAGGCCAGGGCGGCCCCGTCGCTCCTCAGGAGCACGGTGTGCCAGTCGCCTGCGGCGACCTGCACGTACGCCAGGCCCTCGCCCAGCGCCGGGAGGTCGCACTGCTGGTATTGATTGCTGCCGCAGGCCACGGCGGCCCCGTCGCTCCTCAGGAGCACGGTGTGCCAGTCGCCTGCGGCGACCTGCACGTACGCCAGGCCCTCCGAGAGCGCCGGGAATCGCTCTGCCCAAGCCACCATTCTGCCGCAGCCAGGGCGGCCACCGCGCTCCCAGAGCACGTGGTCCAGTCGCCTGCGCGACCTCACGTACGCACAGGCCCTCGCCCAGCGCCGGGGTCGCACTGCTGGCTGCATTCCACGCAGGCCACGGCGGCCCCGTCGCTCCTCAGGAGCACGGTGTGCTCGTCGCCTGCGGCGACCATGGGGCCGTGGGTGGCCCGGGGGGGCCGAGGCGGGCCACCGCCGCGGAGCGGCTCGCCCGGGAGCTCGAGCCGGGAGCTTCTTGATGCAGCCCAGGCGGAAGCTGGACGAGGACGGGTGGGGGGAGGAGGAGGGGGAAAGCAGAGGGGGGCAGGCAGAGGGGGCGGGGAGCAGAGGACGGGGCGGGGCGCGGGGAGAAGGGCACGAGGCGGGGCAGGAGGGGGGGAGGAGGAAGATGGCGGGGGGAGGTCCGTCTGCTCGGAGCAGGGAAGGGGGGGGGAGGGAGCGGGCTGACGAGGCGGAGGGCCACCAGTGCGAGGCGGGGATTTACCCATATCCACCGCCTGGGAACTGACGCCCTGGTGCCCCGGCGGGCGGTGGATATGCATAATCATACGTTGGCCCCCGGGGGCCCGAATGTATCCATCTCCGCCGCCTGCGGAGGCCCCCGAAAACGGATCCTCCAGGCGGTGGTCATGTAGGAATTCCCGCCTCGGAGCCCAGGCCTCGGGCTCGGGGCACGGCGCCGCGGGCGGGCGAGGGAAGGGGAGCGAGGGCCCGAGGCGCCCGAGGGGAGGGGTCTGCAGGGGGAGGCGCCCGAGGGGAGGGGGGGGGAGCAGGGGGGGCGGGCCAGGGGGCGGGAGCCGAGGCCGAAGGGGGGGGGGGCAGGGGGGGCAGCGGAGGGGGGAGAGCCGCGTGGGTGGCAGCCGACGCCAGAAGGGAGAGTTGTGAAAGGGGAGGTGCGCTGGACCCTCCTCCAGGGGACATCTTCGTTGGCCGATGGTCCCTGGAGGAGTCCTCGGCCCCCTCAAGCGGCTGCTGACGCCGTCGTGAGTAGATGCGGGAGGGAGGAGGGAGAGAGGGAGAGAGGGAAGAGGGAGAGGAGGAAGAGGAGGAGGAAGAGGAGGGAGGAGAGAAAAGGAGGAGGAGGAGGAGGAGAGGAGGAGAGGAGGAGGATTCCTCGCCCCCCCCCACCCGTCCTGACGCCGTCGTGAGCAATGTTGGGGGGGGGGGGGCCACGCGCCCCGCGAGGTGGAAGCTGCGCGGGGCGTGTGGGGCCGCTCCGGGGACGTTCGAGGACATGCCGGTGCTGCGCATCCTCCTCGGGCTGCCTGCTCCTCCTCCTCCTCCTCCTCCTCCTCCTCCTCCTCCTTCTCCTCCTCCTCCTCCCCGACCCGAACATCTGGTGTAACCATCTCGTAGTAAGTATGTGCCGGCGGAGCGCTTCGCGGCCCGATGCGAGGCCCCACCCAAGGCCCCAGCGGCGGCGTCCACACGCGTCTCCCCCACCCAGCACAGCGGCTCGTGCCCCCACCTGAGGCACCAGTGGCGGCGTCCACATGCGCCTCCCCCGCCCAGCACAGCGCTTCGCGGCCCCATAAGGGAGTTCCACCTAAGGCTCCAGTGGCGGCGTCCACATGCGCCCCGACGCACACATAGTTACAGTCGACCCGTATCATGAGTATGCGCGATAGGGATGAAAGGGCCTTGGACGTCCACTTCGAAGCTTCTCGAGCGGGGCGCGGCCAACGAGAGTGGCCAAGGATGGACCGAAGAGGCAAGAATGCAAGGGCACCTTTGGGAAGGTTGCCCATCCTTACTGTGCGGGTGGACTGTATACACAAACGCTCGACAGGTCGGCACGACGACACGTTAGGAGGAGGAGGAGCAGGAGGAGGAGGAGGAGGAGGAGGAGGAGGAGGAGCAGGGAGGAGCAGGGAGGAGCAGGGAGAAGGACGAGGACGAGGACGGGGAGAGGGATGATTAGGAGGAGGAGGAGGAGGAGGGGGAAGGAGGAGGAGGCGAGGAAAGTGGAGGATGAGAAAGATAGAGGGGATAGAGGAGGTAGAGGAAGGATGAGGGGGTTGGAGGGGGGAGGAGGAGGGGGGGGAGGAGGAGGAGGAGGAGGGGGAGGAGAGGGGAGGAGGGGGGTAGGAGGGGAGGGCGGGGGGGGGAAGGACGAACGATGGAGGAGGAGGGGTGCCGCCGACTAGTGGCGGCCCTCTCGGGCGCGCAGTGCGGGGGGCGGGGAGGCGCCACGGCGGGGCGGTCCTGGGGGGATCCCGCACCCTCGCCCCCCGCGCCTCGCCCCCCCGCGCCCGCCCGCGCCCTCCACCCTCCTCCTCCTCCTCCTCCTCCTCCTCCTCCTCCTCCTCCTCCTCCTCCCGCTGCCGGGCGGGGGGCGCGCCCGCCGCGCGGGCGGGGCGCGAGCGCGGCAAGGCGGGGAGTTTGGAGGAAAGAGAGCTACAGTCGAGGCGTTGACCTAAGGAACCCTAAATAAGGAACGGGGCCCCTATTCTCCAGGAGTTGAACTTCGATTTTGCATCGAAAACCTAAGGATAATCTGAGGCAAGCTGCGAAACAGTTCAGGAACACGGAGCCCCTCCCCAACGAAAAGGGTTCCTTCTTCAGGGCCCCGACTGTATGCACATACACCGATTCTGGCCAGGCCCATCCTGAGCCCAGGATCGGTGCAGATGCCCCCCTGCCGTGGCCGGGAACGCATATGCACCGATCCTGGGCCAAGGGTGGGCCTTGCCAGGATCGGTGCATGTGCATAGCTCTCTTCGCCCGAGATTTGCCCACGTCCACCGCCTGGGAACCGACGTCCTGGTGCCCCAGCGGGCGGTGGATGCACCACGGGCCCGACCTCAATGGGCCTTGGAGACGATGGGGCCGTTGAAATTCTAACGGCTCCGCTTTGCCGTTTTCTTGCCGGTTCCGACGCCGTTTTTGTTACCAATTCCGTCGCCGTTTTTTACCGGTCCCGGCTCTGGTTCCAATCCTGGAGCCATTTTTTTATGTTTCTGGTCGCCTTTTTTTGCCGTTTCCATTTTCAAGAGACACTTTCTCGGAAACGGTAAAAAAAGGCCCTGCCGTTTCCGGGGCCCACTAAGGGCCCGACCACAAGAAACCTTCCACGAGAAACCCAACCCTGAGACCCCCGGACGATCGTCACGCTTTCCATAGCAAGACCATCGAAACTCAAGAAACCCATGGCACCCTGGAGGCAAGCAGGAGGCTCCTTGGCATGGGCTTCCTCTTTATGGGTGCATGCTGGCCCCAGGGGATGGGCCCATATAACTATACCCACCGCCCGCTGGGGCCCCCGAGGTGATGATCATTAGAAACTCAAGGCGGTGATCAGTGGATCCCCGCCAGGCGGTGATCATTAGGAACTCCAGGCGGTGCTATAATTACATCCCCGCCTGCTGGGAAGGATCCTCCGGGGGGTGGTCCTCAGAAGCTCCCGCCCCGGAGGCGCGGCAGCCGAAGGGCTGCCCAGGGCAGCGGCCCGGGGAGAGAAAGGAGCCGGGGAGGGGGGGGGGCAGAGCTCTTTGGAGCGAGCGTGGTCTGGGGTTAGGTCGGGCGTGTCCCCCTACAGGCGGCTTTGGGACGAAGAATGAAAGATTGTCTAAAAAACAATATTCCAAAATGAGCAAAAATCCTGACAAAATCGTCCCCGTACTATTGTTGCACTGTCTTTGAACATTCCTCCTGTAGGGGCACGTGCCCGACGTAAGTCCAGGGAGGGCGAGGAGGGCGGCCTGCAGGGGGGGCGGTAGGGTCAGGGGGGCGGGAGGAGCCGGGCAGAGCGTGGTCCGGGGACTGGCTGATTCTCCTCCTCCTGCTTCTCCGCCTCCTCCTCCTCCTTCTCCTCCTCCTCCTTCTCCTCCTCCTCCTCGTCCTCGTCCTCCTCCTCCTCCTCCTCCTCCTCGTCCTCCTGTACACTTACACAATATGAATACTACTCTCATCGCTCCCTTGAAGATGTGCGGAAGATGAGATGACCGGCACCCCTCTGCGTATTCTTTTACGCAGGATTGCTGGGAATTTGACTTTCAGATGTGTTTTTGACAATCCGACTCTTCTCTGTCCTCCTCCTTTCATCCGATTGCGACTCGTCCGCTCTGACTCATCCGACCGCCGGCTCGGGTGAACCGCGACCGGATGCATCAGTCACCGGATGAGTTAGCCACCAGACGATTGAACCCAGATGAGCTCGGTCACCGGATGAGTTGGCCCAAATGAGTTAGGCACCGGATGAGTCAGGCACCGGATGAGCCAGGCATCAGATGAGGTAGTATGAATGGGTACCAGATGAGATTGGCACTGGATGAGTCTGGCACTGGATGAGCTTGGCACGGGATGAGTTTGGCAACGGGTGAATTTCGCACCGAATGAACTTGGCACCGGATGAATTTGGCACTGGGTGAGTTTGGCACCGGATGAATTTCAAACGGGATGAGATTGGCACCAGCTGAGTTTGGCACCAGATGAGTTTGGCACTGGATGAGTCTGGCACCGGATGAGTCTGGCACTGGATGAGTTAGGCTTGGGTCGGTTTAGTTAGGCTCTGGATGAGTTGGTTTCTCGAGGCTCTTCTGGAGGGTCTCCTGGGCTTACCCTGGGGCAGGCGGGGGGGTAGAATTGGTTTGACTACAAAACGGTTTGTAGTCAAGCAAATTGTGAGTTACCTTTGAGTCACTTTAGAATGTCTTCGAAACCGACGTTGAGGGCTCGCTGCTCTCCGAGGCTACTCTGGAGGGCTTCTTGGGGATATCCTGGGGCAGATTGGGGGGTGAGACTGTGCTTGACTTCAAAACGGTTTGTAGTCAAGCAATGGTTTAGCTACTTTTGAGCTATTGTTGGATGTCTTTGAAGCCGACGTTGGGGGCTACAAAGGCTATTATGGAGGGTTTCTTGGGGTATCCAGGAGCAGAGAAGTTGCTAGAAATTGCTTGACTACAAAACGATGTGTAGTCAAGCAGATGTTGAATTACTTTTGAGTTATTGTTGGACAGCTTTGAAGCCGACCCTGGGGGCTCCCAAGGCTGTTCTGGAGAGTTTCTTGGGGTATCCAGGGGCAGAAGGGTTGCCAGAATTTTCTTGACTACAAAACGGCTTGTAGTCAAGCAGAATTTGAATTACTTTTGAGTTATCGTTGGATGTCGTTGAAGCCGACATTGGAAGCTGACTGCTTCCAGAGGCTATTCTGGAGGGCTTCTTCGGGGTATCCTGGGGCAGATGGGGGGCCGGGATTTGCGTGAATACACAACGGTTTGTAGTCAAGCAAGTTTGTGAATTATTCTTGGATGTTTTCGAAGCCGACTTTAGGAGCTCGCTGCTTCCGAGGCTATTCTGGAGGGCTTCTTGGGGGTATCCTGGGGCAGATGTGGGGTCAGAGTTGTCTTGACTACAAAACGGTTTGTAGTCAAGCATGTCCAGGCATGTTCGTCAATGCGCTGGATGCGTTAGGGTGGATGAATTTAGGGCACTCGATGAGTGACGGACCGCATGAAGCTGGCACCGGATAAGTTCTGGTACCAGGTGAGCTAGGGCAACGGATGAGTTAGGGCAACGGATGAGTTTGGCACTGGACGAATTTGGCACCAATTGAGTTTGGCAACGGATGAGTTTCGCAACAGATGAGTTTGGCTTTGGATGAGTTTGGCACCAGATGAGTTTGGCACCAGATTAGCTTGGGTAGCTTGAGTTAGACACCAGATGAGTTAGTTCCCCGAGGCCATTCTGGAGGGTTTCCTGAGCGTATCCTGGGGCAGACGGGGGGGTAGAATTTGATTGACTACAGAACGGTTTGTAGTCAAGCGAACTGTGAGTTGTTTATGACAAATGTTTTGATGTCTTTGAAGCCGACGTTGGGAGCTCGCTGCTTCCCGAGGCTCTTCTGGAGGCTTGGGGGCATCCTGGGGCAGACGGGGGTTTGAATTTGTCTGACTACAAGACGGTTTATGGTCAAGTAAGTTGAGGGTTACTCTTGAGTTTCTTTTGGATGACTTTTGAAGCCGACGTTAGGGGCTAGCTGCTTCCCGAGGCTCTTCTGGAAGGCTTCTTGGGGGCATCCTGGGGCACAAGGGTGGTGATAATTTGCTTGACTGCAAAACGGTTTGTAGTCAAGCAAATTTTGAGTTCATTATTGGATGTCTTTGCAGCCGACGGGGGCTAGCTGCTTCCCGAGGCTCTTTTGGAGGGCTTCTTGGGGGTATCCTGGGGCACAAGGGGGGTGAGAATTTGCTTGACGACACAACGGTTTGGAGTCAAGCAAATTTTGAGTTGCGTCTGAGTCATTGGTGGATGATTGTGAAGCCGACGTTGGGGTTTCCCGAGGCTTGTCAGCAGGTTCTCTTTGGGGTATCCTGGGGCAAATGGGTGGTCAGAATTTGCTTGACTATCAAACGGTTTGTAGTGAAGCAAATGTTCAGTTACTTTTGAGTTATGGTCGGATGTCTTTGAAGCCGAAGTTGGGGGCTTGCTGCTTCCCGAGGCTATTCTGGAGGGCTTCTTGGGGTATCATGGGGCAGATGGGGGGCCTGGAATTGCTTGATTACACAACGGTTTGTAGTCAAGCAAACTTGTAATAGTGTTTGACTTACTTTTGGATGTCGTTGAAGCCGACGTTAGCGGGGCTTCTCTGAGCGGCTTCTTGGAGATATCCTGGGCAAATGTGGGGTCATAATTGTCTTGACTACAAAACGGCTTGTAGTCAAGCGTAGCCAGGCATGTCCATCAAGGTGCTGGATGCGTTAGGTTGGATGAGTTTAGGGCTCCCGACGAGTGACTGACTGGATGAAGCTGGCACTGGACGAGTTCTGGTACCAGATGAGTAAGGGCAACGGATGAGTAAGGGCACCTGATGAGTTTGCCACCGGATGAGTCTGGCACCGGATGAGTTTGGCACCGCATCAGGTGAGTTGGACTTTGGATGAGTTTGGCACTGGATAAGTTTGGCTTTGGTTGAGCTTGGCACCCGATGAAATTGGCACCGTATGAATTAGGCATGGGTAACTGTTAGACACCGGATGAGTAAGTTCCCCGAGGCTATTCTGGAGGGCTTCTTGGGCGCATCCTGGGACAGACGGGGGGGTAGAATTTGTTCGACTACAAAACGATTTGCAGTCAAGCAAGCTGTGCGTTGCTTTTGAATTCCTTTTGGATGTCTTTGAAGCCGACGTTAGGAGCTCGATGCTTCCCGAGACTGTTATGGAGGGTTTCTTGGTGGCATTCTGGGGCAGACGGGGGGTTAGAATTTGTTTGACTACAAAAAGGTTTGTAGTTAAGCAAGTTGTGAATTACTTTGAGTGTCTCTTGGATGTCTTTGAAGCCGACGTTGGGGGCTCGCTGCTTCCCGAGGCTCTTGTGGAGGGCTTCTTGGGGGCATCCTGGGGCACAAAGGGTGTGAGAATGCGCTTGACTTTTCAAAACGGCTTGCACCCAAGAAAATCTAAATTGATTTTGATATGTTTGTTGATGCCTTTGAAGCCCACGTTGGAGCTCGCTGCTTCCCGGGGCTCTTCTGGAGGGCTTCTTGGGATCATCCTGGGTCACAATGGGGGGTAAGAATTTGCTTGACAACCAAACGGTTCAAGCAAAGTTTGAGTTATGCTTGGCTGTTGTATATCGTTGAAGCCGACGATGGGTGCTCGCTGCTTCACGAGGCTCTTCTGGAGGGTCTCTTGGGGGTATCCTGGGGCAGAATGGTTGCCAGAATTTGCTTGGCTACAAAACGGTTTGTAGTCAAGCAGAATTTGAGTTACTCTTGACTTGCTGTTGGAGGTCTTTTTCAGTCGGGCGTCCCCCTACAGGGGGATTTTCGACGAAAAAAACAATACTCAAAACACATATTCCCAAATGGCCAAAAAACATTCAAAAAATAGTCCCCAGACTATTGTTTGGCTATTTTTTGATACTCTCCCTGTAGAGGGACAGGCCCGACCTAACATTCGTCGTGTTCGGCACGTATCCACTGGGACGCACCCGATGATGATGATGATGATGATGATGATGATGATGATGATGATGATGATGATGATGATGATGATGATGATGATGATGATGATGATGATGTTGTTGTTGATGATGATGATGATCGATGATGATGATGATGATATGAATGACGAGGTGGGCCAACGTAGGAGCTGGGGAGGCCCGCGCCAGGGCGAGAAGACATATACCAGAAAGAAAACCAGGACGCCTCACCAACCACCGAGACGACGGTAGGGCCTTTTATCCAGACTCGAATCGCCCAGAGGATTCTCATGGGGTCCTTGCCGTCGAGTAATTTGTCTATCTTGGGATACTCTCCTGTAGAGGGACGGAAGAGGAGAGAAGGAGGAGGGAGAGGAGAGGAGGGGGGAGAGACAGGAGCCCAGGAGCTAGGAGGAGAGGAGAGGAGGAGCAGGAGCAGGATGGAGGAGGAGAGAGGAAGGAGAGGAGGGAACATGAGGAGAGGGGGAGGAGGAGGAGGAGGGAGGAGGAGGAGGGAGGAGAGGAGGAGGAGGGAGGAGGAGGAGGAGGAAAAAGGAGGAGGGAGGAGGAGGAGGAGGGGGAGGAGGAGGAGGAGGAGGACTCGCCTCGAGCTCTGAGCTCCCCCTGGACGTCCGCGAGGCCGCCGCGGGGGGCCCGCTGCTCCCCCAGGGCTCCTGCGGAGGGCCTCCAAGGGGGCAGCAGGGGCGGCAGGCACGTGCTCGGCCACAGCCCACCCGTGCAGCAAGGTCACTCCCCGGCCGCATCACGCGCCCCGAAGAACGCCGAGGAACCCCGGAAACAAACGGCGACGAAAGATCCTGCGAAGACTTAATGCGCTCCCCGAGAAAACGGGAAACGGCGACGCGACCTCGGGGGGTTACCCACTGGAGGCTCGGCCACAGTCCACCCGTGCAGAGCAAGGAGGTTGCGGATACCGTCGAGGCGTTGACCTAAGGAACCCTAGATGATAAGGAACGAGGCCCCTATTCTCCATAAGTTAAACTTCGATGTCCGATCGAGATCATGGGGAAAACCTGAGGCAAGCTGCGAGACACTTGAGGAACGCGGGGCCCCTCCCCAACCAAAAGGGTTCCTTCTTCAGGGCCCCGACTGTAAGGATAATAGGGGGAAAACAAACCTGCCTCGCTTTTGACCACCCTCGCTTCCAAGAGATACCAAACGATGCCAGATTGCAGCCTGTACTGGTCAGGCCGCTTGGCGAGGAGACGCGTGGTATGGCTTGGTTTTGCCTGGAAGCGAAAGCGGGGTAGGTAATTCACCCTCTGAGATAGGCTGCAACGGGCCTCGGAACAAGGCGTTGACCTAAGGAACCCTAAATCAGGAACGCGGCCCCGATTCTCCATAAGTTGAACTTCGATGTCCGATCGAAATCATAAGGAAAACCTGCCTCGCTTTTGACCACCCTCGCTTCCAAGAGATACCAAACGATGCCAGATTGCAGCCTGTACTGGTCAGGCCGCTTGGCGAAGAGACGCGTGGTATGGCTTGGTTTTGCCTGGAAGCGAAAGCGGGGTAGGTAATTCACCCTCTGAGATAAGGCTGCAACGGGCCTCGGAACAAGGCGTTGACCTAAGGAACCCTAAATCAGGAACGAGGCCCCGATTCTCCATAAGTTGAACTTCGATGTCCGATCGAAATCATAAGGAAAACCTGCCTCGCTTTTGACCACCCTCGCTTCCAAGAGATACCAAACGATGCCAGATTGCAGCCTGTACTGGTCAGGCCGCTTGGCGAGGAGGCGCGTGGTATGGCTTGGTTTTGCCTGGAAGCGAAAGCGGGGTAGGTAATTCAGCCTCTGAGATAAGGCTGCAACGGGCCTCGGAACAAGGCGTTGACCTAAGGAACCCTAAATCAGGAACGAGGCCCCGATTCTCCATAAGTTGAACTTGGATTTCCGATCGAAATTATAAGGAAAACCTGCCTCGCTTTTGACCACCCTCGCTTCCAAGAGATGCCAAACGATGCCAAATTGCAGCCTGTACTGGTCAGGCCGCTTGACGAGGAGGCGCGTGGCATGGCTTGATTTTGCCTGGAAGCGAAAGCGGGGTAGGTAATTCACCCTCTGAGATAAGGCTGCAACGGGCCTCGGAACAAGGCGTTGACCTAAGGAACCCTAAATAAGGAACGAGGCCCCGATTCTCCATAAGTTGAACTTCGATTTCCGATCGAGATCATGAGGAAAACCTGAGGCAAGCTGCGAAACACTTAAGGAACGCGGAGCCCCTCCCCAACCAAAAGGGTTCCTTCTTCAGGGCCCCGACTGTAAGGATGCAACGGGCCTCGGAACAAACTCATCCGTCAACGCCTCCCCCCCCCCAATGCTCAAAGTTGGCAGTGGGTCCGATGAGATGCACCTCGACCGCAGTCTCCCGCGCGCGCCGACGTTGAGCTTGGGGGGGAGGGGGAATGTTCAGTAATTGTTTCCCTCCACCGGAGGGCCTTGGACGCCCAATTCGAAGCTCTTCGAGCGGGGCGCGGCCAAGGGACGTGGCGAAGGCAGGACCGTGTGGGCAAGGATGCCAGGGCACCCTTGGGGAGGCTGCCCATCCTTACTGTGCGGGTCGACTGTACAAAACGGTCTGTGATCAAGCAACTGTCTTACTTCTGCACTACTTGTGGAAATATGTGAAGCCGACGTTACAGTGGGGGCTCGGCCACAAGAAACCTCCGCAAGAAACCCAACCCTGAAATACGCGATTTGTTCAGTGAGAATCCACATGTGTCGATCGAAAATCGTCAAGATCTGATTGGGAGCCCATCACAATCCAAGAAACCCAGGGCACCCTGGCAAAATCCAACTGGTTTCTTGGCACGCGCCCCCAC
The DNA here is from genome assembly GCA_963575745.1 of Prorocentrum cordatum. NCBI lineage: Eukaryota > Dinophyceae > Prorocentrales > Prorocentraceae > Prorocentrum > Prorocentrum cordatum. Next base: position 24,866 of record CAUYUJ010001597.1, on the reverse strand, counting down.
CGTACTTCTGCACTACTGGTGGAAATATTTGAAGCCGACGTTAGGGGATCACTGCCTCCCGAGGTTCTTCTGGAGGGCTCCTTTTGGGAGCATTCTGGGGCAGCAGACGTGGCCACAATTCGCTCGACTACAAAGCGATCTGTAGTGCAACAAACTTTCACTTACTTTTGACTCAGTGTTGGATGTCTTGGAAGCCGACGTTGGGAGCTCGCTGCTTCCCCAGGCTAATTTGGAGGGCTTCTTGGGGGCATCCTAGGGCAGATTCGGGGTCCGAATCTGCTTGACTACAAAGCGGTCTGTAATCAAGCATGTCTGGGCATGTCCGTCAAGGTGCTGGATACGTTAGATTGGATGAGTTTAGAGCACCCGAGGAGTGACGGACCAGGTGAATACGGCATTCGATGAGTTAGGGTACCAGATGAGATAAGGCAGCGGATTAATTAGGGTACCGGATGAGTTAGGGCACCAAATGCGTTAAGGCACAGGATGAGTTGGTCACCGGATGAGTTTGGGACTGGATGAACTGGGGCACGGGATGAGAGCTTGTCACGAGCTAGGCACCGGATGAGTTTGGTAATGGATGAGCTCGGCACCGGATGAGCTAGGGCATCGGATGAGTTAGGCCCTGGATGAGGCAGGCCTGGATGATTCAGGTAGGCACCGGATGAGTTTGACCGGGAGGAGGAGGAGGAGGAGGAGGAGGAGGAGGAGGCGGAGGAGGACGAACCAGCAACCAGACGAACTGGCCTGGATGAGATAGGCATCGGACGAATCCTGGCGCGGCGGGCGGGTGGGCCGAGGATGCACCCGCGACGGCTGTGAGGCGTCGGGGCCGCCGGCGTGGAGAAGGCCGGGCTCCACGTCGAGCGATGCGATCCCAAGGCATCGGCGATGCGGCGCGATGCCCCGACACCAGCCACAGACCCAGTGGGGGTCTCTTGGGGGCCTCTGGGAGCCTCCTGTCTGCCCCCGGGGGGCCCCTCCACTGGCACCATGGGCGGGAGGAGGAGGAGGAGGAGGAGGAGGAGGAGGGGGAGAGGAGGAGGAAGAGAGGGGTGGAGGGAAATGGGAGGGGTGGAGGGTGGAGAGGAGGGAGGGGAGGGAGAGAGGTGGAGAGGCGGAAAAGGCAGGAGGAGGAGAGAGGAGGAGGAGAGGAGGGTGGGAGAAATGGGAGGGGTGGGAGGGTGGAGTGAGGAGGAGGAAGAGGAGGCGCGAGGCGGATAGAGGAGGAGAGGAGGAGGGTGGGAAGTGGGAGAATGGAGGGTGGAAGTGGGGGAGGAGAGGAGAAGAGGAGGGAAGGCTGCGTCCGCGGATGGGCGTGAGCCGGCTGCGTGGCGCCGCGCGGATGAGTGTGGAGCAGGTGTTAGCGTAGGCTTTCGGGGAGGCTGGTTGAGGAGCGTGTCCTGCGCTCCCGGCGGCACACATCTGAACTAGCTGCGGGGGCGTTCGTTAACTTTGTACCTACGTCACGATCGGGCGCGAGATCCGCTGCGCTCCGACTGCTGCCGGGGCCACAAGCAGCACCGAGCTCCCGCGCAGCAGCACGCTCTCCCCCAGTGGGCGGGCACGGCGCGCAGACTCCCCCGCCCGGGCGCGCCAGGGGCACCGCGGAGCGGCGGGCGCACTCGGGGGCGACAACGGGGGGGGGGGCGGGGGGGCGGGCGGTCCTTCCTGTGGGCGGATCGAGAGTCGAGGGTCGAGGAGGATGGAGGAGGGCCGAAGATGGAGGAGGGCCGAAGATCGAGGCTCGAGATCGAGGATCGAGAGTCGAGGGTCGAGGATGGAGGAGGGCCGAAGATCGAGGCTCGAAGATCGGAGCAGGGTCGAGGGCCGGGGACCGAAGGGGGGGGGGGGGGGTCGAGGGCCTGCTGTGGGCGCCCTTGAAGTCCATCAGCAGCTGCACAATCCGCCGGTTCAGGCTCTCGGGGTCGCAGGGCTGCTTGCCCCTGGGGGGCGGGGGCGAGGCCACCCAACGCGCCTCCCGCCTCGCCCCTCCCACCTCGACCCTCGTCCCTCCTCCCTCTACCCTCGCCCCTCATCCTTCTCCTCGTCTGCTCCCTCGTCCCTCGACGTATTCCCGCTCCTCCTCGACTTCCTGCCCCTGTTCCCCAGCCAGTCCACACTGGCCCCCTGAAGCAAGTCCAGGCCAGAGTTTCCAGGTGAGTCCAGCAGTGGCGACGAAGCCGTCCCAAATGGGCGACAAGAGGCATCGGCCCCCCCCTCTGTCATCCTCCTCTTCCTCCTCCCCCTCCTCCTCGAAGGAGGAGGGGAGGAGGAACGGGCGGAAGAGTAGGAGGAGGAGGAGGAGGAGGAACAAACCCTCCCCAAAATCCCCTCAACAGAATGTCTTCTCATTGCGGAAGTGGCCCCTAAGAAGACAACCGTCTGAGAATCCCCAGTCGCGCCCAAACACTAGTCCTGGGACTTCAACGCCTGGAATCATCGTGACTGCTGCGTCCTGACTGTCGTCGGTCGTGCCAGGATACCGTTCTTGGGACATTAACACAACGAGTCGACGTTACTGTTGGGTGCTGACAGTCATTAAGCCATGCCAGAACATCATTTCTGGGACCTCGACCATACGGATTCTCGAAACCACCGCAAAATGTTAAGACGGATGTGCGCGGCGCAAAGGCGAGAGCCACACTTTGAAAGGGAGCCGCCCTCCACCCTTGAACATGCTGCAAACTCTTAAAGCACATGTGCGCGGCGCCAGGGCGGGAACCGTACTTTGAACACGGCCCGCCCTCCACCCAGAAAACGAATGCAGCAGCATGCAGCGAGTGTGCGTGGCGCTGGAACGAGAGCCACACTTTGAAACCGGCCCGCCCTCCATCCTTGAAGCCGTGGCCAGCTCTTAGAACGCATGTGCGCGGCGCGAAGGCGAGAACCCCCTTTCGAGAACGAACCGGCCTCCATCAGTGAAGCTGCTGCAAGCTTCAAGCTTCCGGGGCATACGTGGCGAAGAAGCCTCAAGCGGAACGCCCAGCCCGCCCTACCGACACGTCTGGGCATGCGACAGTTCTGAGAGATAGGTATGGAAGATGAGGCTTCTGCTCCTGCCAATGCTGGGGCACTGATGACATGAAGTCGGGCGTTGGCACAACTGGGTTTAGTGGGGCCTGGGTTTAGTGGGGCCTGGTTTAGTGCGCTCGCCCGTCCTGCCCCACCCCTCCCCCTCCCCTCCCCCCCCCTCCCCTCCCCACCTCCACCCCCACAACCCTCCCCCTCCCCTCCGTCCCTCTCACCAACCTGGCCCCTCCCCCTCCCCCTCCCCCTCCCCTCCACCCCCATCTTCCCCCCCTTCCCCCCGACCTCCTGCATCCATGTTCCTCCTAATTAACGCCTCCCTGTCGTACCTCCGAAGGTGTCGGTAGGGCGGGCAGGGCGTTTCGCCCGAGACCTCCTCCATTTACGTACGATTCTGAAGCTAATGTGTTCAACAGTTTCACGGGTGGTGAGGAAAGGGCCGATTTCTAAATGTTGCTCCCGCTTCAGCGCCGCGCGCACTCGTCTGAACAAATTGTAACATGTTTAACGCTGGAGGGCGGTTTCTTGTCAAAATGTGGCTCTCGCCTTAACGCCGCACACATTTGCCTTGACAATCTTGCAGCAGCAGTTCCATTGAATCAAGGACACATGGGTGAAGTTCCAGGAATGGCTTTCTGGCACGATTTAGGACTATCAGGACGCAACAATCACGTTGATTCGCAGTGTTGAAGTCCCATGAGCGGTGTTCTGGCACGACTTCGGATTTCAGGACCGAACAATCACGTTCATTCGCGGCGATGTCCCAGGAACGGTGTTTTGGGCATGATCGAAGAGTCTCAGCCGGTTGTCTTTCAATGGGGCACTTCCCGCAAACAAGCAATCTTGTAGGGACCTATGAAGAGGGCACGTAGAGGGAAGGTTCATTGCAGCCTCGTTTATGCGCTTTGAGTTTACACTGGTCCTCCTCCTCCTCCTCCTCCTCCTCCTCCTCCCGTCCACTATCTCTCTCTCTCTATCTCTCCCTTTGCCTCCCAACCCCCAGGGGGGCGCGGCGCTTGGGCGGGGACTGCGCGTAGTGCAGCTCCAGCTCCGAGATGAGCCGCTCGTAGGGGTCGCGCACCACGCAGAAGCCGTCCTGACAGCAGGGGGGGGGGGCGGAGGGGAGCAGCCGAGAGGGAAGATCGAGCCTCCCTCGCGACGCGGAAAAGGCCACGATGGACGGCTTTGGGCAATCTTCGGGCCCTGGGGGCCCTCGCTGGGCCCCAGGAGTCAAAACCGACTCGGGGCGAAAAGCTGGTCCCTGGGAAGGGGTCCGGACATCTGCGGCTCACGTCATGAAACAATCATTACGTTGGGGCGGCTGGCGTCGGCACTCACATGACCCAGCAGTCGCGCGCATTGGTTCATTCACCTCCTCTTCCTCTTCCTCTTCCTCCTCCTCATCCTCCTCCTCCTCCGCCTCCTCCTCCTCTTCCTCCATTCCTTTTCGTTATGAATAACTTCTCCCAGTCGCACCCCGAGGCCAGTTTTTAGGGCGGGCCGGGCGTTCCGCCTGAGACTTCCTCATCATTTCTGACCCTGAAGCTTAAGCAGTGGCAACAGTTTCACACATGTTTTCAAAATGTGGCTCTCGCCTTAGCGCCGCGCACATTCGTTTTAGACATTTGGAAGAGTTTCACGGATGGAGGGCAGGTTGTTTTCAACATGTGGCTCTCGCCTAACTCCGCGCACACTCGTTTCGAACATTTGAACGAGTTTCACGGATTGAGGGCAGGTTGTTTTCAAAATGTGGCTCTCGCCTCAGCGCCGCGCACAATCGTTTTTACACTTCGCATGAGCTTCACGGATTGAGGGCGGGCCGTTTTCAAAATGTGGTTCTCGCCTTAGCGCCGCGCACATTCGTTTGAAAACATTCGCAATAATTTCACGGATTGAACGCGGTTTCTTTTCAACATGTGGCTCTCGCCTTCGCGCCGCGCACATTTCCCCCCCCACACACACACACACACACACACACACACACACACACACACACACACACACACACACACACACACACACACACACACACACACGCACACACACACAAAACACTTGACATAATTTCACGGATCCCCATGAGCAACAAACCAGAAATGGTGCTTTGGACGGATTCAGGATTATGAGGGTCCACCAGTTACGCTGATTCGCGGTGTTGAAGTCCCAGGAATGATGTTTTGGCACGACTCAAGATCGTCAAGACGCAACAGATATTTTGATCCGTGGCGTTAGACTCCAGCGAACAATATTTTGGCATGCTTCAGGGTCTTGCAAACGGTTGTCTTCCAACGAAGCAGTTCCCCCAGTGGAAATGAACCGTTGTAGGAGCCTATAAAGAGGGAGCTTGGAGGAGGGCTTATTCCAACATCTTTGATGAAACTCTTGGGTTTCCACTGGTCCTCCTCCTGCTCCTCCTCCTTCTCCTCCTCCTCCTCCTCCTCCTCCTCCTTCTCTCCTCCTCCTCCTCCTCCTCCTCCTCCTCCTTCTCATCCTCCTCCTCCACCTCCTCCTGCTCCTCCTCCTTCTGCTCCTCCTCTTCCGCCTCCTCCTCCTCGTCCTCATCCTGCTTCATTCCTTTTCCTTACAGATAACTCCTCCCTGTTGCAACCCTAGGCCGGTGGAGAGGGCGGGCCAGGCGTTTCGCCTGAGACTGCCTCACCACTTATGATCCCCATGCTCAGTAATTGACGACACTTTCTTTGACAGGGTGGTTTTCAAAATGTGTCTCTCGCCTCAGCGCCGCGCACATTATTTTCATACAGTTGCAAGAGTTTCACGGGTTCAAGGCGGGTGATTTTCAAAATGTGGCTCTCGCCACAGCGCCGCGCACACTCGTTCCAACAAACTGCAAGGGATTCGCGGACTGAGGCCAGGTTGTTTTCGAAATGTGGCTCTCGCCTCAGCGCCGCGCACATTCGCATTACGTAGACATTTAAGAATTTCACGGATTGAGGGCGGGCCGTTTTCGGCCGTTTTCAAAATGTGGTTCTCGCCTTAGCGCCGCGCACATTCGTTCTAAAACATTGCAGCTAATTCAAGGATGGAGGGCGGCTCCTTTTCAAAATGTGGCTCTCGCCTTAGCGCCGCGCACATTCGTTTTGAACATTTGCCAGAGTTTCACTGGTTCTCACGGTTAACGTGCCAGGAACTGCGTTTTGGAACGATTCAGGATTTATCAGGGCGCACGTTGATTCGCTGTGCTGAATGGTATTCTGGCACGATTGAGGCTCGCCACGATGTAACAGTCAGGTTGACTCGAGGCGTTGAAATCCTGAGAACAGTGTGTTTGCACGCTTCTAGGTGTTCACACGGTTGTCCCCCGACGGGGCAATTCCCTCAGTGGAATGACCCATTGTACCTTATATGGGGCCTATGAGGGGGGATCTTTGAGGAAGGCTGTATTTCAACATCGTGGACGAGTCTTGGGCTTACACCCTCCTCCTCCTCCTCCTCCTCCACCTCCTCCTCCTCCTCCTCCTCCTCCTCCTCCTCCGCCTCCTCCTGGTCTCAGTCCTCCTCCTCCTCCTCCCTCCTCCTCCTCCTCCTCCTCCCTCTCCTCCTCCTCCTCCTCCTCCTCCTCCTCCTCCTCCTCCTCCCCCCCCTCCTCCTCCTCCTCCTCCTCCTCCCCCTCCGAGCGTGCGAGAGGAACGCGTCCCCAGGGAGGCTGGCGGCGGGGCCGGAGCCCCGGCCCGCCCGGCTGCCCTGGCCCTCCGAGCGGGAGCCCGCGGCAGAGGCCTCACAGATGGGGCCCGAGCAGGCGAGGTCGGAGGATCGAGGCGAGTCGCCAAAACATCGGCGATGCGGCTCGATGTTGGAGGCCTAAGAATTGGCACCAACACCAAGACAGGGAGTTGCCTTCATGTGGGGAAGAAGATCCTGGATCTCGGTGTTGGTGGCGATATTTCGGTCACCTTGGAAGCCAGAATCTTGCCACCATCACCGAGATCGGGATACTCTTCCCTCGGTGGAGGCACACCGCCGATCTTGGTGTTGGTGTCAACCTCTAGGCCTGCGACGATGAGGAACCTGGCTTTCTCCACGCCGACGTCGTCGACCCATCGCAAGCAGCACCGATGCATCGGGGATTTCGCGGCGATGTTTCGGCGATGCGGCGCGATCCTCCGACCCCATCTGCTCGGACCCCCATCTGGGGGGCTTAGGCACAGGGAGGGCGAGGGGGGGAAAAGAGATGGGATAGGAGACTGCCGAGTCAGTGCCGGGTCCCGAGGAAATTGCTCGAAAGCCGCTGAGACCGCCCGTGCGCTGACCTGACCAATCGGCCGTGGAACTGCCGCCTCAGGGCCGCACTGAGCCAAATCGGTACTCGGGCCTCCCCGGCATCACAGGCAGGGACCTGACCGACCCGAACGGTGACCAGACCTTTCTTTCTTGACCCCGGCAGCCGACAGGGAAACGACGGGCAGGAGCAGCCGCGGGAGTTGGGGAAGCGGGAGGCTGGAGGGCATCGGTGGACGAAGCGAGAGCAGCGGAGGAGGAGTGGGGGAGGGCCCGCGCGGTCGGGCGGAGGCGCTCACGCCCGGGCGTCGTGAGAGGCGTGAAGACGACGGGCGGTCTCGCCCCCTTTTTTCAGGGCCCAAGGCCCTCGCGGACGGCTCGGGTGCCGCGCAGAGGTGGGGTCGAGCGCGCTCCCGTCGCCTTGCTGTCGAGGACGCAACATGTCAGGGGAGGGGTCGGGAGGGGAGAGGCTGGGGGGGGGGCGAGGGGGGGCGAAGAAGGGGAGCACGGGGTCAAGGGAGGGCGGAGGCAGAGGGGGGGCCGAGGGAGCGGCGGAGCAGAGGAGGGCACACGGGCGGGGGGGAAAAAGCCGAGCAGCAACATGCGGAGGGCGAAGGGATGCCGGCGTGGTCTTGTTCGTCGTTTGGCCGACCGGCGCGGGCCCTCGCACCCCCTTCCTCCTCCTCCTCCTCCTCCACTCCTCCTCCTCCTCCTCCTCCTCCTCCTCCTCCTCCTCCTCGTCCTCCTCGGCCTCCCCCTCCTCCTCCTCCTCCTCCTCCGCCTCCTCCCCTCCTCCTCCTCCTCCTCCTCCGCCGCCTCCTCCTCTCCTCCTCCTCCCCCTCCCCCCCCCCCTCCCCCCTTCCCTCCCCCCCTCCCCCCCCCCAAAAAAAATGGAGCGGATTAACGTGGATTTTGGCAGTTGTCGGCGCCTGTTTCGAGCAGGGGGAGTCTCCCCCAGAGGACGCACTGCCGCAAACAGTCGCACTAAGCAGGGGTCCAGAACCAGACCCCCCCCCGTCCCCCCCCCCTCCCGCCAAATGTCGCAACGCCGAAGAAGAAAACGTTCACGATGCGGGAGGGGGGGACCGCTATTCAAGGCGCAAACGGGGCTGGGTGCTGACATCACTGAGGACTCTGCCCCACGGCAGCGTCGTCGTCGCCGCCGCCGACGCCGCCATCGTGGTCGTCCTGCCCCTTCAGGGTCGGCGGCACCGGCCGTAAGGCCTTCGCAATAGGAGGTAGAGGGCAGAGGGATGGTGGGGGAGGGGTATTCAACAGGGCTGAACCTAAACGGTGTTTCTCGTTTTCGTTTTCGTTTCGTTTTCGTTTTCCCTCGCAAAACGAAGTCGAAACGAGAACGGCCCACGAAATCGCCAGAACACCGTTTAGGTCCAGCCCTGGTATTCAAGACGCACGCGGGGTGGGGTGCGAAAGGTCGGGGGTCAGATGCCGGCCCTGGACCGCTGCCAGCCAAAATCTGTGCAACGGCGCCGTCCCCAGGGCGGTGGGCTCCGTGCCAGCCGGAGGAGGAAGAGGAGGAGGAGGAGGAGGAGGAGGAGGAGGAGGAGGAGGAGGGAGGAGGAGGAGGAGCAGGAGGAGGAGGGGGAGGAGGAGGAGGAGGAGGAGGAGGAGGGAGGAGGAGGAGGGGCCCTATGACGTCAAGCGGCCCGGCGCCGCACGTTCGCGCAGCCTCTCGCAGCTCTGGGAGGGACTTTGGGCCCGAGGATTCGCTGCCTGCTCCACTACCTCCTCCGCCAGGGGAGGAGAAACTGCACGAGCATGAGCTTTCGACCGTCTGCGCGGAGTTCTTGGGTCTGCGCTGGTTACGCCTCCCTGGCGCGCGGAGCGCAGACGGGGGCGGCGCTGGAGACGCCGCCGGGGGGGGCCAAGCGCAGATCCAAGAAATCCGCGCGGACCGTCAAAAGTTCATGTTCGTGCCATTGATTCTTCTTCGATCCTCCTCCTCCTCCTCCTCCTCCCTCCTCCTCTCCTCCTCTTGCTGCTCCTCCTCCTCCTCTTCCTCCTGCTTCTCTTCCTCCTGCTGCTCCTCCTCCTCCTCGTCTTTCGAATTTCCTCCTCCTCCTCATTTCCTCCTCCTCTTTTCCTCCTTTGCATCCTCCGAGTTTCCTCCAACTCCTCCTCCTCCTCCTCCTCCTCCTCCTTCTCCTCCTCCTCCTCCTCCTCCTCCTTTACGCTCGACCAACCTGAGCAAGAAAGCTGTGGCATGTTCCTCATCCTCCTCGTCCTCCTCCTCCTCCTCGTCCTCGTCCTCTTTCTCCTCTTCCTCCTCCTCCTCCTCCTCCTTTCTTTATTCGACGCCTCCATCTCCTCCTCCTCCTCCTCCTCCTCCTTCTCTTCGTATTCTTGTTATATTCAACCTTATTACTCTTATGTGTCTTAAACTCATTATTCGTCCCCTTCTGATTAGTCGCATTTTTAATAGTGGTCGGTTTATGCTGATTTGCTAATGCTTCGTCTAACTAATATTAAAGTTTAATATGTCCAGTATGCTTCGCATTTTAGTATTGTTCAGTATGTCCATGCTTCGTCTAACTAATATTAATGTTTAACAGACTCGTATCATTAATCGTATGACTATCGTGTTAACCACTAGTTGAATCACATTACTAGTACTATCGCGATCAGTATTCATGACGCATTGGTAGTTGTATTTGCACTGTTTCCTTCATCGTGTTAACACTAATATAATAGTGCTCTTCTTATGGATGTCAATATTAACCATAATATTACGAATGCTGGCAATAATAACATAAGTACTCTTAGTATCAGTATCTGTATGATTACTATTCCTCCTCCTCCTCCTCCTCCTTCCCCCCCACCCCTCCCCTCCCCTCCTCTCCCCTCCCCCCCTCCCTCCCTCGCCCTCCTACTCGCGACGTCGGAGGTCCCCTGATCCCCCCCTAAAAGAGTACACGGCGAGGCCCGGCGCAGGCCTGCTTCTCGAAGAGCCGCCGCTGCATCGAGGGCGGGGCGTGGTAGCCCCAGCACCGCTCGGGGAACTCGGAGGGGGGTGGGGGGTGAGGGGGATAAGGGGAGGGGAGGGAGGAAGGGAGGGAAGGAGCACAATGCGCGCCGATTTCTGGACTGCTCCGCCTCAAGATATACGATTCGCGGGGTGCCCCGAGCGGAGGGACGCTCCACTAAGTGGCCTCAAAGAATGCCCGCCGAAACGGCGATTTCTGGAGTGTTCCGCGTCGGATTCGCAGGGCACCGCTCCGCCAATTGGCCTCGAAGGCCTCGAAGCATGCGCGTCGACATTAGTTGAATCGCACCTGCGTCCAAGAGTCCCCCGAGGGGCTACCCACGATATCCCAACGACCATCCATGAGGCCTCGCCCCCAAGAGGCCCTAAGAGGCCCCCAAGAGGCCCACCAAAAGAGGCCCCAAAATGACCCCCAAGAGGCCTCAAAACTGCCCCCCAAAGGCCCCCGAGAGCCCCCCCACGAGGTCCTTTTGAGCATCCAGTAGGCTTCATACCCACCACCCAAGCACGGTGGCGTGATGGGCTTAAGGCAATTAGATCGAGAGCATGCCGCTGGATGCCCCCAAGGGGGGGGACCCCCCCCATTCCCGATCCGTCGTCGGCGGATTCCCCCCCGTCCACCCCTTTCGACAGGGGGGGAGGGTTCGACCCCCCCCGCTCCCTCCCCATCTTTGGATTCAAAATTCGGACCCCCCCCCTCCCCCCCTTTACTCGGGAACCCTAGTTCCAGACTCCTACCTTTTAGCCCTAAGCCCCTAAGCCGAACACCCTAACCCGAACTTTACCCCCCGACCCCCAACCCGTCACCCGAATCCTATTCCGAACCCTCACCCGAACCCTCACCATCCAAACCCACATCCTTACCCTCACACTCTCCCACACCATAACACGAACCCTAACCCAATTCCGAACTCCAGCCCTAACCCTAAGCTGTAGCCCCTAACCCCTGACCCCTAACACTTCAAGCCCGTATAACCCTTACCCTAACTCGAAACCTAACCCCACTACCCGAACCCGAACCCCTAATGCACAAACCCTTACCCTGACACCCTTAGTCCTAACACCTTTGAACCTAAAACCCTTAACCCGACCCCTAACCCTAAGCTTAAACCGAACCCGAACACGCATCACCCTAAATCTTATACCCCCCAAACCACAAACCCGAACCATAACCGCTTAACCCTAATCCTTACTCCTTATGCTTAGCCCCCCCGAACCCCATCGAGCTGAGGTGGCCGATAGCAACCCCGCCGTCTGCAACACAACAGTGCGAATTCATTGTTTGTCGCCAACATGTCGTCGAGTTGCGAAAAGTGCAACAGGAATGGGACGGAATGAACATCGCTTGGGTCACCCTAAGCAGGTGGTCGCGTCCGACCGCTCAAAACAAAACAAACAAACTCAACGCTGTTTCGGTCAACGCGGATTTTCTTGTCGTCGACGCTGCGAAAAATGTAGCAGGAATGGGTCGGAATGAACACCGCTTGGGTAACCCTAAGCGGGTGGTCGCGTCCAACCGATCAAAAAAACAATACAAACTCAACATCTTTCTCGACAACGTGGACGTTCTTGTCGTCGAAGTTGCGAAACGTGTAGCAAGAATGGGACGCGGCGCACGTCGCGCGCGGACGCGTGGCCAACCCTGCGCGGGACCCCCCGTCCTACCTGCCAACAAAACACGGCAACGTCGACGTTGTTCTTGCCAACATGTGGTTTCTCCTCGTCGGCGCTGCGAACCGCGCAGCGGCAATGGGACGCCCCGCGAATTCCCAAAAGGCATTTCCTCTTCAACCTCAGTTTCTCCCTCCCTCCCCCCCGTCCCCTCCGCCTCGTCCTCCTCCCCCTCCTCCATGCGCGGCAGGAGCGAAACGATTGGCGGTGCAACACGCGTGGCTGGAATGAGACGCGGCGCACCTCGCGCGCTGGACATGCTGTCGCCGACGATGCAACATGAGAGGCGGGAGCGGGGCGCGGCGTACATCGCGCGCGGTCTTGTTTCTCGTCGACGTTGCTCAACGCGCGGCAGGAGTCGGACGCAGCTCATGTCGCGCGGTGAACGTCCGGCCGCCCACGATACAGGATGAGCGACAGGCGTCGGACGTGACGCAGTTACTTCTTATGTTGTGGGAGGGCGGGTGGGAGTGGACGGAGCCCTCTGGCTCGTTCGAGCTGCCTAACTTGATCACTGTCCCCTATTAATATACACCCCATCCCCAGGGCGACTGGGAGCCAACCAGTGTCAATGCGGGCACCCCACCACCATCCCTTCAAAAAACAATACAAAACACATTCTGTCTCCAAATTCGGAGCATGCGCAGCGAACCCGATGCGGCCTCCCCCCACCATCCCTGTCAACAAACAATACAGAATACACTTCGCGGCGGCAGCGGCTGCGGCGAGGGCAGCGGCTGCGGTGGCAGCGGCGGTGGCGGCTGCGGGGGCGGCGGCGGCGGCGGCGGTGGCGGTGGCGGCGGCGGCGGCGGGCGGCGGCGGCGGCGGCTGCGGCGGCAGCGGCTGCGGCTGCGGCGATTCGGGCAGCGGGCGTGCGCGGCGCGGGCGGGCGGCGGCGGACGCGGCGGCGCGGGCGGCGCGGCGGCGGCGGCGGCGGACAGCGGCGGCGGCGGCGGCGGCGGCGCGGCGGCGGCGGCAGCGGGCGGCGGCGGCGGCGGTGGATTCGCCCCCAGTAGCTGCCCATCCAAAGACGACTGCTGAACATGCGGTGGGAGAGAGCGAGACGGCTTGCTGGCGGGGAGGGCGTCTTGACCCTTACCCTTACCGACCCCCCTAACAGGGCTGAACCTAACCAATGTTTTTCGTTTTCGTGTTGTTTTCGTGTTCCCTCGCCTTTGTCTCGAATCCGCCTTCACCGCAAAACGAGAACCCTCACCCCCTAACCCCTACACTAACGCCCGAATCCGAATCCTACCACGCTAACCCGACCCCCCATGACACTGACCCTAACACCTTAACTCTAACCCTACACCCCTAATCTTAACGCCCTAACCCGAATCCTAACTTACCACCCGAATCCTGACCCCCTGACCCTAACCCTAACCTTCTAACCCTCACCCTGACCCCCGGGCCCGAACCTTACCCCCCCCCCCCCCCCCAAAAAAAACTGCCACCCTAACCCTAACCCCATTAACACCCTAACCCTCACCCTAACTTACCCTACACAACCCTGACCCTAAACCCTAACACCCTGACACGATCCCTCTCAACCTAACCCGGACCCTACCACCCAACCGTAACCACCAAGCTCCGAACCTAACCCGAACAGCCTGATCTCAACCCCCCAACCCGAACCCTCACCCGAACCCCCCAACCCTAACCCGAATACCCTAACCATAACCCCCTGACTCTAACCCTGACCCTAACCCTACACCCCTAACCCTACCATCCTGACCCTAACACCCTAAGCCTAATCATAACACCTTACCTCTAACCCAAATCCTAACCCTACCAGCATAGCCCCAACCCCCTAACCCTGACCCTAACAGTACCTCCCTAGGCCCAACCCTATTACCCTAACCCTAACCCCCGAACCCTAACCCTAACACGCCTAACGCTGACGCCCTCACCCTAACACTCTGACACTCTCACCACAGCCCAACCACTCGAACCCTGAACTTTATTCCTAACCCTCACCCTCATCCTAACCCTAACCCTGAACCGAAACCCTAACCCGAGCTGCAACCCTAACCTAAGCTCTAACCCCTAACCTCTGACCCCTGACCCCGAGCTCATAACCCCAACACCAAACCCCTTTACCAGCCCCACACTAACCCTAAACCTAAGCCTACGAATCCCCTAACTCACAAACCCTAGCCCTAACGCCCTAACCCTAACCCCCGACATCCTAACCCTAACCCCCAAAGCCCCCTAAATCCCGAACTTGAACCCTAACCGCCTAACCCGACCCCTAGTCCTAACCCGACCCCTTTTACCCCAACCCACTACCCCGAACCCCTATCCGAACACCCTAACCCTAGCCCCACCACCCTAACCCGAACACCATGACACTAACCCTAACACCCTAACCCTAAACACTACCACCCGAATCCGAATCCCCTAATCCGAACCCGAACCCTACCACCCTAATCCTGAACACCTAATCCTGACCCTATCTAACCCTAACCCTAACACCCTAGCCCAAACCCCCACCCTGACCCCCCAAACCTACCACCTTAATCCAAACCCTCTCATTTCCGAACCCCAGCCCTAACACCCTAACCCTGACCCTACCACCCTAACCCTGACCCTACCACCCTAACCCCCAACCCCCTGACACTATCCCTGTCACCCTAACCTGAACCCTACCACCCACACCCCAACTCCCTAACCCGAGCCCTAATCCGAACACCCTAATCTGAGTCCCCATAACCCAAACCCTAACCCTATCCTTCACTCTAACCTTAATCCTAACACCCTAACCCGAACGCTTTAAACCTAACACCCCAACCCTACAGCTCTCACCCCGACCCAACCACCCTAGCCCTGACCCCCGCTATCTCTCTCTGGCGCAGGGGGGGGGTCCACCCCTCCCCCACACACATCTTTTGAAACGACGGGGCGGAGGCCGAAATGCCCTCCCCCCACCCCTCGTCCGGCGGGCGCAAAGGGAAGCAGGGGAGGGTCCGACCCCACCCCCCCCTGAAAGGGAAAGGGGGGTGTGGGCGCGGGGGGGAGTCCGAACACCCCCCCCATTGACGGGGGGGGGAGGAGGCCGAACCCTCCTCCATCCTGCATAAAAACAAGAAAAAAAAAAAAAAAAAAAAAAAAAAAAAAAAAAAAAAAAAAAAAAAAAAAAAAAAAAAAAAAAAAAAAAAAAAAAAGAAAAAAAAAAAAAAAAAAAAAAAACAAAAAAAAAAAAAAAAAAAAAAAAAAAAAAAAAAAAAAAAAAAAAAAAAAAAAAAAAAAAAAAAAAAAAAAAAAAAAATAAAAAAAAAAAAAAACACAAAAAAAAAAAAAAGAAACAAAATAAAAAAAAAAAAAAAAAAAAAAAAAAAAAAAAAAAAAAAAAAAAAAAAAAAAAAAAAAAAAAAAAAAAAAAAAAAACCGAACCCTCCTCCTTCATAAAAAAAGTGTGGAAGGGCGGGAGGGGGAGAGGTCCGAACACTCCCCCCCGTGAAGGGGGGGGAGAGACCCCCCCCCCGCCTTGGAGCTGGGGGGTGGAGAGCACCCCCCCCTTCCCTTGAAGGGGGGGTGGAGAGTGAGGGGGTCGAACACCACCCCGCCCCCCCTTTGAAGGGGGGGGGGGGGCGGGGGGCCGCCCCGCTGGCACGCGACCCCTCTGCAGCCGCGGCGCGCACCCGGCGGCGCGCTCCCCCCACAAGACGAACTATAGGACAAAACCCTCAAAAAGAAACAAACACAACACGCAGAACCGCCCGCCCCCCCCCCCCCCCGCGGCTGCTCGGGGGGTCTCCTGGCCGGGGTCGATCCGGACCCGGGCCAGCCAGGCCCTGCAGAGTCCTGCGGGCTCCTGCAAGGCTTTTCTTTTCGTTTGTTCTCTGCGATCCTTGTCTGGCGTGCTCTCTTCGGGGAGATCTCTGACGCAGTGTGTGGCGGCATTCGCGCGTTGCGAGATAGGGCCTCGCAGGAGCCCTGTGTGGGCGGGCTCCTGCAAGGTCCTGCGCCCCAGCCCGGGTCGGCGCGCGGGATCCCGCAGGATCCTGCCGGATCCTGCGCCCACGCCCGGGTCAGGGCGGCCCTGGCCCTGCGGCTGCTGCAGGATCGGGCGCTCTGGCCGACCCCCGTCTGCATCGACCCCCCGTCTCCCCCTCCTCCTCCCCCTCTCTACTCCCCTCCCCCTCCCCCTCCCCCTCCTCCTCATCCTCCTCCTCCTCCTCCTCCTCTCCTCCGTCCTCCTCCTCCTCCTCTCCTCCTCCTCTCCTCCTCTCCTCCTCCTCCTTCCTCCTCCTCCTCCTCCTCCTCCCCCTCCCCCTCCCCCTCCCACCCCCCATCCTCCTCCTCCTCCTCGTCCTCAGTCTCGTCTCGTTCCTCCTCCTCCTCCTCCTCCTCCTCCTCCTCCTCCTCCTCCTCAAGGCTCCCGAGCTGGCCTGCCACAGGGGTGCCCGGCGTGCCGAACCCCACTGGTTCGGCCTCGTGCTTCTCTCTCCTGCTCGAGCAAGGAGCTCTCCCCCGGGGACCTCGGCCCGTGCTGCCGGCCCATGCGGCAGACCTCTGGCTGCCAGGAGTTTTCCAGTCCAGATGGCTCCACGTTGGCCTCCAAGCTCGGCCAAGATGGCCTCCAAGCTCCTCCAGAGAGGGTCCAGAAAGGCCACCAAAGATCGCCCCAAGATCGCCCAAGTGGCCTCTGGGATGGCCCCGGAACGGCCCAAGAGGCCCCCAAGACGGCCCCAAGAGGGCCCCAAGACGGCCCAAGAGGCCTCCGAGCCCAAGATGGCCTCTAAGACGGCCCCGAATCCCAAGAGAGTCCTCAGTCGGCACAGAGAAGCCCCCAAGACGGCTTCCGACAGCGCCAGACGGGCCAGAAGCCTACCAAGGCGGCCCAAGATGGCTCCAAGGTGGCCCAAGACAGCCCAAGAGGCCCCGAAGAGGTCTCCAAAATGGCCCCATGGGCCTCTAAGAGGACCGCCAGAAGGCCCAAAGAGGCCAGCATCATTTATTTCCATGAGTTCTTTCACGGATTTTGGCATTTGTTTTCTGTCGGCCTTCCGACGGCCCGAGACGGCCTAAGAGCACCCGAAGATCGCCCCACGATCGCCCAAGAGGCCTCCAGAAGGGCCCAGAACGGCCCAAGAGACCCCCAAGACGGCCCAAAAGGCTTCCCAGACGCCCCAGATGGCCTCCAAGACTGCCCTGGAGCACCCCAAGGGCGCCCTAAGTCGGCCCAGCGAGGCCCCCGAGACGGCTTCCGACGGCCTCAGACAGGCCAGGAATGCCCTACGACGGCCAAAGAGGCCCTCGAGAGCCCCCCAAAAGCACACAAGATGCCCACGGAGGCCCCCAAGATGCCTCGAAGAGGCTCCCAGGAAGCTCCCAGGAGGCCCCAAGAGTGCCCCTAGAGGCTCCCAAGAGTACTCCTCCTCCTCCTCCTCCTCCTCCTCCTCCTCCTCCTCCTCCTCCTCCTCTTCCCCTTCCCCGCAATCCTCTCGCAAGTGTGCCCAGAAGGGTTTCCCCAACGGTTGGGGGAACACATGGTGTGATAGCTTGGCAGAGATCTTGCCACAACGCTCGGCCACATGGGCGATTCCAAAAGGCAGGGGGCGGCGGTGATTCACCGTAGACGTCTTCGATGCTTAACTGTCATCATCACCAACACCACTACCATCATCATCCTCATCATCCTCATCCTCCTCCCCGCTACCACCACCGCCACCACCACCATCACCACCACCAACACCACCACCACCATCATCATCATCAGCATCCTCATCACCATCATCATTGTTATGATCATCATCACCATCACCATCACCGTCACCGTCACCACCGCCATCACCACCGCCACCACCACCACCACCACCATCACCACCACCACCACCACCACCACCACCACCACCACCGCCGCCACCCCCGACCGCCCAGAACCACCACACACCACCACCACCACCACCACCTCCACCACCACCACCACCAACCACCACCACCACCACCACCAGCACCACCACCAGCACCACCACAACCACCACCACCACCACCGCCACCACCACCACCACCACCACCACCACCACCACCACCACCACCACCACCACCACCACCACCACCTCCGCCAACAGCAACAGCATCAGCATCAGCATCAGCATCATCATCATCATCATCATCATCATCATCATCATCATCAGCATCAGCATCAGCATCAGCATCATCATCATCATCATCAGCAGCATCAGCATCAGCATCAGCATCAGCATCATCATTATTATCAGTTTAATCATCAAAAACATCAACATACACAGCAACATCATCATCATCACAACCACCATCATCATCAGCCTCATCATCAGCATCCTCATCATCAGCATCATCATCATCATCCTGCTAGGCTCGCGGAACGAGACGTTGCGGAGACAAGCGGGCGCCTTCTCCTGCAGGTTGGCCATGATGTTCTTGCTCAGCGCCTCGTGGCGCAGACCATTCGATGCCCTCCTCGTCCTCCTCCAGACAGGAGGGCCCAGAGTCGAATCGATGTCGAATCGGCGATCGAAAGTAATCGGATCGGCGGAAATCGATAGCCAAGTCGGGAGGAGTCGACTCGGCGGAAATCGGCAGAATAACAAGGCATCATCGAGAAATCGGAATCCGAAGTCGAATCGAATCGGAATCGGAATCCATCGAAGTCGAATATAATCGAATCGGAGGAGTCGAGACGAACCCTGCCAGACCTGTGCTGGAGCTCGGCCAGACCAGGATCTCGGTGGCGATCCGCCCGCAGCATCGAAGACCCCCCAAGAGGCCAACAAAGAGGCGAGCAACGTCAAGAACCTGGCGGGCGAATGGACGCTGACATCCTGCCCTTTTGGCCAATAAATCGGAGCCGAACCGCGAAGCGCGCAGCGAGAACACCTTCGCGCCCTCGAGGGCGCCCCCCAGGGGAGGAGAGGAGGACGAGGACGAGGACGAGGACGAGGAGGAGGAGGAGGAGGAGGAGGAGGAGGAGGAGGAGGGAGGAGGATGGAGGAGTCCTTTTGCTTAGCGCGGAAGGCTGGCGCAAGAACCTGCAATGCGCTCGGCCGACCATGCCGTCGCACCGGTGCGCATGGCCGGCGATGGCAGCCGGCGCGGCGGGGCGCGAGCGCGGAGGCGACGCAGGCGATGGGGGTGCAGCCAAGCTTACCAGAACGGCGCCCGTGCATCGCACCACGTCTGGACTCCTGTCAGGGCCCGCTCCAACGCGGCGCGGTGCATGGCTTGTTCGGCTCCGCAGGCCGAGATGCACCGTGGGATTCCCGAGTCGAGGATCGACGACGCCTTTGGAGGCGCCAGCGCGGCACGGTGCATACGACCCGTCTGCGGAAAGCTGCTACACATCAAAAGCGAATGCCCTGTTTGGCCCAACAGGCGCCCGGGGACACGAGGGGCGTCAGGGCAGCAACCACGGATGGACGCGAGGATCAGCACACCCGTTCCGACCCCGGCTGTTCCTTGGAGGAGGAGGAGGAGGAGGAGGAGGAGGAGGAGGAGGAGAGGAGGAGGAGGAGGAGGAGGAGGAGGAGGAGGAGGAGGAGGAGGAGGAGGAGGAGAGGAGGAAGAGGAGTGAGGAGGAGGGAGGGAGGAGGAGGAGTAGGGGGAGGAGGAGAAGGGGTGAGGAGGAGGAGGAGGAGAGGAGGAGGAGGGAGGGGAGGAGGAGGGGGAGGAGGAGAATGAGAAGAGGAGGAGAGGAGGAGGAAAGAGGGAGGAGGAGGAGGATCCCCCCATGGACTGCCTCGAACGATCCTGAGGCCAACCCCGGCACCTTGGGCCAATAATTGGGCGATCTCGGGCCACCCTGGGGCCAACCCCGGCGCCCTGGATCAATCTCTGTTTAACGGGCGAAGAACGGTATAACATAAACTTTTTAGCTGTCGGGGGCGCCTGTCCCTGGGCGGCTGGGAAAGTTTGTACCCTTACGGTGGCACCGTAGAGGTATAAACTTTCCAGCCGCCTAGGGACAGGCGCCCCCGACGGCGGAAAGTTTATTTCATACCGTTCTTCGCTCGCTGACTTTGGGCCAACCCAGGACTCGAGCACCGATGCCTGTCGTCCTCGTTGTGCTTTCGCTTTGCTCCGCTCCGTCCTCGTTCTGCCCTTGCTGCAGAACGAGACCAAAACGAACACGGCCTGCGGCAAGGCGAGGCGCGCCTGAGTCCGCCGGGGAGGCGGGGCCTGGAAGGCCGGCGCGGGCGGGCCGGGGTCCTCAGTTGCAGATGTGGTGCTTGTGGTCAGTGCTGCGTGTATGTGGCATAGGAACGCTTGTTCCAAATTGCTCCATTGAGTGCTGTCCTGTGCTAGTGTAAATCATCGTTCGCTTACAACATGCTCGCTGAGAACGGCCCGCGAAATCGCCCAAACACCGTTCAGCTCGAGCCCTGTGCCGACCGCTGTACTCGGGGGCCAGTCGTTGGGCCTTGTTTCGGTCTCCGCTGGGCCACCCAGGCCCGCTAAGCAGGAGAAGAAACAAAACGCTCCAAGAACACGTCGTGCAGACCACAAGATGTTCTTAGAGCATTCTTTGGTGGGCCTCCATATAGAAAAAGAAAGAACGCCAGAAACATAAAACTTTTTGCGCTCCGCGCGGAACTCGTGGATCTGCGCTGGACCCCCCTCCCTGGCGCGGATCCCAGAAAGCCGCGCGGAGCACCCAAAGTTTCTGTTTCTGGCGTTTCTGTCTCTCCTTCGACTGAGAGCCCTCTTCCTCGAGGCCGACCTCGAGGAACTCTTGGGAGCCTCGCGGGCCGTCCCGGCGGTCCCGTGGGCCAGCCCCGGCGGCAGCATTCGGCGGAGCCCCGCCGACGGTCTTTGTTGCGGGGGGAGCGCTCTGGCCGCGTGGGGACGCGGGACCGACGGCCCAAGGGCCGCCCAGAACTGGCCCAAACTGGCCCACGAGGCCCCCAGGGGAGGGGCCCGAGAGAGCATGCTGCATCTTCGTTCGCGATCGCGGCTGCAGGCCTTTGCCCCCCCCCCCCATCCCCCACCACCACCCTCTGATGACGTCACGACTCGTGCCGCGCCGCCTGGGAATGCCCGGGTATAGCGAAGAGACCTCGAAGAGCAGATACCCATTGGGATCTGCTACAGTCAACCCGTACAGTAAGGATGCGCGATAAGGATGCAAGGGCCTTGGACGCCCATTTCGAAGTTTTCGAGCGGGGCGCGGCCAGCGAAAGTGTCCAAGGATGGACCCAGGAGGCAAGGATGCAAGGGTACCCTTGGGAGGGATGACTACGTATCCTTTCTCTGCGGGTCGACTGTATGGCCGAACGTGCGCCATGCTATGGATACGCCAGGACCTGCGATGGATATCTACGGATGGCCCAGCGCAGCGTGCGGGACAGCTGGACACAACATGTGGTCGTGCCCAGTCCTGCCCCCTTCCTTTTAGCCTCCTCCTCCTCCCTTTCTCCCTCCCTCCTCGTCCTCTCGTCGTCCTCGCCTCCCTTCCTCCCTCCCTCCCTCCCTCACTCCCTCCCTCTCCTCCTCCTCCTCCTCCTCTCCCTCCTCCTCCTCCCTCCTCCTCCTCCTCCTCCTCCTCTCCTCCCTCCTCCTCCTCCTCCTCCTCCCCTCCCCCCCTTCCTCGTCCTCCTCTCCTCCTCGTCCTCCTCGTCCTCCTCGTCCTCCTCGTCCTCCTCGTCCTCCTCGTCCTCCGCGGGCTCCTCGTGCCTCCTCGTCCTCGTCCTCTCGTCCTCCTCGTCCTCCTCGTCCTCCTCCTCCTCGCATCCTCCTCCTCCTCCGCCTCTCCTCCTCCTCTCCCATCCTCCTCCTCCTCCTCCTCCTCCTCCTCCTCCCCCTCCACTCCTCCTTCCCCCTCCCCCTCCCCCCTGGCCCCCCCTCCCCCTCCCCCTCCTCCCCCATCCACCCCCTCCTCTTCCTCTCGTCGTCCTCGTCCTCCCCGCTCCGTTGCACAGGGTGTCCCGGGGCAGGGACAGGAGAACGGCGGAGGGAACCGATGGGGAAGGAGGGGGCGGCCCTCGCCATCGCTCGGACGTTCACCCCCCGTGCATTCTTGTCGATCTCGTGCGTGTCTTTTTCGCCAGATGATCAGAGATGCCCCTCGATGGTCCTCGCCAAAAATAGGCGGCGGGCGAGGGGGGGAAATGAGAAGGAGAAGGCCTTCTCAGAAGGCGGCGGGACTTCTCAGAAACCCTCGCGAACGTCTGAGAAGCTGTTTCTTGTCTTCCGGGAAGGCTTAGGAAACTTCTCAGAAGGCCGGGGGACTTCCGAGACTTCTGAGAAGGCCCGCCCTTTCTCACTTCCCCCCTCGCTCGCCGCCGAAAAAAAAGAGTGCACACGTCCGAGCGATGCCAGGGGCCAGGCCGAAGCGGCCCGTGGGCCTGCACTGCTGCTGTCGGTGCGCCGTCCGGGAGGGGCCTCGGCGCTCCCTGGCCAGGGGCCCGAAGGGGGGCCCTGTCGTCGTCCTCCCCCATTCGACGAGCGCGTTCCACTACTCGCAGAGTAACTGCTCGCGAACGGCCTAGATCCGCCGTGGGGTGTCTACGATTACTTGCATCGAGAGCGGGCATGCGTTGTTCGGGCGTTTGCGAGTAGGCACTTCGCGAGTAGTGGAACGCGCTCGGCGACCCATTCCTCTTCTTCGAAATCTGCCTCTTGCCGTCGTGTTCTTCCTCATTGCGCCGCAGAGCGCTTCGCTGCACAGCAGCGCGCGCATCGCATCGCCGGGGCGCAGTTGGGGCGCGCCGAATGCTGGCGGAGGCCATGAGATACGCGCGTGCCATGTCCAACTCAGTTCAACCAACAGCGCACTGCATCTCTTTCAACTGAATGATCGGGCTGCGACCGACAACGTCAAGCTGGGTGTCTTGAACCATCCAGGAGGCTGGAAACACACGCGGCTGGAATCACATGCGGAACGTGCGGGGGCCAGCTGTTAGATACACGTGCGGATGGCTGGCGTATGCAGCCACGACGATGCCAGCCAGGCGCAGCCCAGGGGCCAGGTCTTGCCAAGGAGCACCTTCGGCACCGCAGCGGAGCCGGCGGACCGGTGACCGAAGGGGCCAGCTGAACGGGCACACGCCAACACGTGGATCACGGATCGAGTCTGGCGCGCGGGCGCCAGATCCATGGATCGGTGGAAGCACCTCCGAAACGTGGAGGCGACGCCTTCCTGACGTGGCGACGGAGCGCGCCGTTGGCGCCTGGAGGCGGGACCCGCCGCGAATCCATGCGCCACGGTGCGTGAGTGCGCTTCCTCGGCTACAGGCCCCCGGGAGTCACCCGAGAAGCCCCCCAAGATCCCCCCGAAATGTCGCCAGGGGCTCTGGAGCACGTCCCAGGTGCAGCGGCGGACCAGGCCGAGGACCACAACGTGGATAACTACTGGCCCTCGCTCTGAAGCCGCCGCTGCCCCTGGACCCCCGCCCCCCTTCCGCCTCTTGCGCCCAAGCTGCCCTCGGCGGTTGCAAAGATGGGCCCCGAGGGAGGGGGCCCTACGGATATCAGGAGAAGGAGGAGGAGGAGGAGGAGGAGGAGGAGGAGGAGGAAGAGGAGTTCCCGAGGAGGAGGAGGAGGAGGAGGAGGAGGAGGAGGAGGAGGAGGAGGAGGTGGCCATGGAACAGGAGGAGGAGCTGGAGGAATGCATCACGAGATATCACGACTTGACCCTTCCCTCTTCGAGGCCGCTCCCCCTCAGGCCCCCGCCCCTCACGGGCCCCAGGGCTGCACACCGCCGAGGTTCCCTTCTCGGGGTCGGCGGGACGGGGCCGCGAGGCCTCTGCCACGAGCAGGCTGTGAGCCGCAGCATCCGCCAGCTGTGATCCGCGCAACAAGGCCCGTGAGATCCGCCCCTCCGATGGCTGCGATCGGCCGCAGCGCCCAACTTCCACCCAACACCCTCCTCCCTCACCGTCCCCCATCCCCTCGGTCCCGTTCCCCCTCCTCCTCCTCCTCCTCCTCCTCCTCCTCCTCCTCCTCCTCCTCCTCCTCCTCCTCCTCATCCTCCTCCTCATCCTCCTGCGCCTCCCCTCCATGCTCATCCACTTCCCCCGCCTCCTCCTCAGACACACGTGGAACGACGATCTGCGACCGCACGTGCGCAGTGATACCACCCCCGAAACCTCGGTGCCAACCCCGAGGTAAACGAATGCAGCCGCCGTGCCCTGATGCCCAGAGTCGCCTCCTCGTACTCCTCCTCCTCGTCGGCGTCGTCGTCGGCGGCATCGTCACCGCCGCATCCGTCGTCGTGGTCGTCGTCCTCGTGGTCGTCGTTCTCGCCGTCGTCGTATTTGTCGTCGTTGTCGTCCGCCTCCTCCTCCTCCTCCTCCTCCTCCTCGTCCTCGTCCCCCTCCTCCCCTCCCCCTCCACCACCTCCTCGAGCAAGCCGCCCTGGCCACCTCCGCCGGGCCCCGCGCGAGGCGACCCCGCCCCCCCATGGGGACACCAGAAGGCACCGATACCGCTACCCCCCGGGCCTCTCCAGCGGTGGCGACGAAACCCTCCCTGGAGGCCCCCAAAAGCGGGAAACCCGAGCCAGCAACCGCGTCGGCGTGCAGTACTTCTCTCTGTACCGAATGATGATGGGCTCCTCCCTGGGCTCGAGGCCACGCGACAGAGGATCGCGGCCCGCGAGCGCGCTGGAGGAGCCCGAGACTTCCAGGGAGGAGAGGCGGCTACAGCGGTGCGGTCGGAGGGCGGAGGCGTGGGTACCTGTTCCTCCTCTGACCCCCCCTCCTCCGTCGGAGGGCACGTTGCTGTGCGTGCCCCAGCGCTGCTCGTCCGCCACCTCGTCCTGGGAGCACCTGCGCGCCCGAGCCGGGCGGCGGCGCCCCGGGCGGGCCCCGGGGGGGCGCGCGCGCCCGAGGGCGAAGCGGTGCGAAAAGGAGGGACAGCGTTAGGAGGAGGAGGAGGAAGAGGAGGAGGAGGAGGCGGAGGAGGAGGAGGAGGACGAGGAGGAGGAGGAGGAGAAGGAAGAGGA
>CAUYUJ010001596.1:50000-95000 GCA_963575745.1 Prorocentrum cordatum | reverse complement strand
TGCACGGACGGCCAAAAGGTCAGACCTAGAAGGCAGGAGGGATCGATGGGGCGGCGGAATTGAGGGCGAGAGCCCGAGCACGGAATACAAGAACGTGTGAGCGCGTGAGTGCGCGTGCGTGGAAGGCCACAAAATCTGACCTAGAAGGCAGGAGGGATCGAGGGGCGGCGGAACTGAGGGCGAGAGCCCGATCACAGAATACAGGAAAAGGGGAACTTCGCCCCTCTCCTCCTCCCTCCCCCCCCCCCTGCTCCTCCCCCCATCCCCAGACCTCCGACGCTATGATATGTTCAAGCCAGCGTTTCGTCGATTCGGCCCTGGGGGCCGTTTAAAGGCTCTGGGACCATTTCCTCCTCTCCCATCCTTCTCCTCCTCCTTCTCATCCCCAGACCTCCGACGATGTGGCGTTTTCAATCGAATAGCGTTTCCTCCGACCACTTTTGTTATGTTGTGCCGTGCCGTGCCGTGCCTTGCCGTTCGTGCCCTCCCCGCTCTCCTCCCCTCCTTGTCTTTTTCCTCCTCTGCTTTGTTCCCCTCCCTCTCCTCCCCAATGTTCTCGATCTCTCCCCGTTCGAATCATTATCGGCCTACCCGATCATGTCTTCGAGCTCGGCGTCCGTGAAAACAGGCCTGGGTCTGAACATCGTGCGCCACCACATGCATTCCTCATCGCCACCGACAGGAAAAACGTTGTATCCTAAATCTAACAACCGCGGGCCCGTTTCTACCGCGGGCCCGTTTCTGACGGCCCCGGGGCCCGAAAAAAGGCCTCCAGGGGACCCGGGGAATGATTTGGTTTTCCCCCGTTGGAGCCCCTGCGACTCCAGGATTTCAAGTGCGATCCTCTTCTCCCGGGGGACTGGGGGTCGCCCTTTAGGCCCTGACTGCGCTGCCCCAGGGGGTTGGGGGCAGCATCAGCGGAACGGCGGGCCGCGTTGGAGCGGAAGCCCCATGGGGCCAGCGGCGGGGGGCGGAGGGGGCGGAAGCCCTACAGCCCCATAGGGCCAGCGGCGGGGGGCGGAGGGGGCGGAAGCCCTCAAGCCCCATAGGGCCAACGGCGGGGGGCGGAGGGGGCGGAAGCCCTCAAGCCCCAAAGGGCCAGCGGCGGGGGGCGGAGGGGGCGGAAGCCCTAAAGCCCCATAGGGCCAGCGGCGGGGGGCGGAGGGGGCGGAAGCCCTCAAGCCCCATAGGGCCAACGGCGGGGGGCGGAGGGGGCGGAAGCCCTCGAGCCCCATAGGGCCAGCGGCGGGGGGCGGAGGGGGCGGAAGCCCTAAAGCCCCATAGGGCCAGCGGCGGGGGGCGGAGGGGGCGGAAACCCTCAAGCCCCATAGGGCCAACGGCGGGGGGCGGATGGGGGCGGAAGCCCTCAAGCCCCATAGGGCCAGCGGCGGGGGGCGGAGGGGGCGGAAGCCCTAAAGCCCCATGGGGCCAGCGGCGGGGGGGGCGGAGGGGGCGGAAGCCCTAAAGCCCCTAGCTATGGGGCCAGCGGCGGGGGGCGGAAGGGGCGGAAGCCCTAAGGCCCCTACGGGGCCAGTGGCGGGGGGCGGAGGGGGCGGCCAACTCGTGCCGAGCATGAGCGGCTCGGCCCCCTCCCCCTCCATTCCCCCAATGGCGGGGGCAGGGAAACAACGGAGGGGGGGGAGGTAGACAATGTTTGCGGCCGTGGGGGTGGGTTTCGGGGCTCATTCAGAGTTATTTACATCGTGCGCGTGAGCTGTGATGTAATTTGTTATTGTTAGAGTTCCTTGTTCTTATGGGAACGCTGACCGTGGGGGAGGAGGGGGATGGGGACCAAGGGGAGGATGATCTTGGTTTCAGCCTCGCTGGCACGGCGGGTTCGTTGTTTCGGAGATCCAAAGAGGGAGTGAAGGACTGCCCGCAGGAGG
Source organism: Prorocentrum cordatum (assembly GCA_963575745.1). Classification (NCBI taxonomy): domain Eukaryota; class Dinophyceae; order Prorocentrales; family Prorocentraceae; genus Prorocentrum; species Prorocentrum cordatum. Next base: position 93,114 of record CAUYUJ010001596.1, on the reverse strand, counting down.
GGGAGGAGGAGGACGAGGAGGGTGATGAAATCAGGAGCTGCCACTTGTCTCAATCGCGGCGCAGCCGTCGCTACAGCTCCCAGCAGCTGCAGATACAACTCCCAACATGCAGCTGTCGAGCCCCTGCCCCACGAAGCACTCAAACCTTGTACTTCTTGCATACCCACTCCTGCAAGGCCTGCCAAGCCTTGGAGGGCCCGGCTGTCTTCCAGAAGAACGCCTTGTCCGTCCTGACCCCGCACTCGCGGAAGCGGTAGGCGCCCTTTTTCGTATCAGTGTAGATAATGAAAGCGATATTCACCTTCATGGGGGCGGCGACCTCGACCGGGTCGCCAGGGTAGTTCATGGCCTTGTCGATGTCAGTTTTCGTCAACTTCGGCCTGGCGTCGGCCGCGGGCACCTTTGCCTTCCCCACTGGCGCGGGCGTTGCAGCCAGAACGCGCACAGAAGACTTGGGCGTCAGGGGCTCCTGGACCTTGTCCTTGCCTGCACCCTTGCCCTTCTTCGCCGCCTTCGCCCCGGTGCTCTAGGTGGGCTGCCCCTTGCCTCCTCCCTTGACCTTCGCAGCCTTGCGCCTCTTCTCCTGGTCCTCTGCTTCCTCGACCTCGGCCGTCTCCTTCGAGTTCTTGTCCTGGCCCCCGCTGCCTGCTGCCTCGCGCCTCTCCTCCTCGCCCTCCGCGGCCTTGTCCTCAGGGCCTGCGCCAGCGACTGCCGCCACGTTGGGATCCTTCTCGCTCGTTTCTGCGCCGGCGACCGCCACCAGCGGCTCGTCATCAGAACTCATGTCCCAGGCACCAAGAGGCCTCTTCCTCGGGGGAACCTCCGCTTTCTTGATCTTCGCGTCGCCCTTCTCGTTGCAGCCGTCCTTGACGCCAGGCGTCGACGACGAGACAGCGACTTCTTTCTTGCTCTGCTTCGCCTTCGATTCAGTTTGTCTCGCAGCGGGCCGCTTGCAAAGACGCTTCTCCTCGGAAACGTTGTCGTCGTCCTCTTCGTCGGTGCCCTCCTTCGGCTCCTTCGTAGTCACTTTTTTCTTCAGCATATCCATCATCGCCTTCTCCATCGCCTCCAATGGCGTCTCCCTCTTCGACTCCTCGGGAGCGGGCGCCGCCTGCCCGGCCTCCTTGGACTCCTCTCGAGCGCTCGCCACCTGCCCGGCCTCCTTGGACTCCTCAGGAACGCTCGCCACCTGCCTGGCCTCCTTGGACTCCTCGGGAGCGGTCACCACCTGCCCGGCCTCCTTTGGCTCCTCGGGAGCGGTCGCCGCCTGCCCTGCCTCGGGAGCGGGCGCCGCCTGCCGGGCCTCCTTGGACTCCTCGGGAGCGCTCGCCACCTGCCCGGCCTCCTTGGACTCCTCAGGAACGCTCGCCACCTGCCCGGCCTCCTTGGACTCCTCGGGAGCGGTCACCACCTGCCCGGCCTCCTTGGGCTCCTCGGGAGCGGTCGCCGCCTGCCCTGCCTCGGGAGCGGTCGCCGCCTGCTCAGCCGCGGTCTGGGATCCTCCTTCCCTGGGGTTGCTAGGATCAGTGGATCAGATCCACGCGTCGCGGATCAGATCCGGCCCTGTGGATCAGAAAAAGCATCGTTCAGAGGGTTGGATCAGATCCAGCCCTCTGGATCAGATCCAGGACCCTGGATCAGATCCAGGCCTCTGGATCTGATCCAGGCATTGCGCATGCGCAGGCATACATATATATAATTATATATATACAATGTATATATATAATGTATACACGCGTGTGTATACATTTGTGTTTGCGTTTACATGTATATGTACGCATATGCATTATACTATACATCTGCATATACATGCACATATACATATATGTGTTTGTATATACGTGTATATGTAAGTATAAAAGTATGGTTGTTCATGTTTGAGTGCATGTAAACATATTTGCATATATGCAGGTATATACGTATGTATGTACATGTAGTTGTATATGTATGTACATGTGGCGTATATCCTATTCATACATGTAATCGTAGGTGTAGATGTGTATGCAGTGCACATGCATGTGTACATGTATATGTATGTGTGCATATCGTTGTGTACGTTATGTGCATGCTTATGCATATGTATAAGTAGATGTAACATGTGTATGCACATGTATATGTGTACGTATATGTTTGTATGTGCATGTATATGCATTTGACGAGGTGAACCATTTTGTGTTTCGGAAACCCGGTCGGTTCGAAACCTTTTTAGATGCAGGGGCCGCGCTGTCCGCCCCTTCACTCTTATCCGCGACTGCGGTGGCTTATATGTGTACATGCAGCTGTTCGTTGCCAGTTGCTCGTTTTGTGTTATTCGCGGGGGGAGCGAGGCCCTGAGGACATGCAGTGTTCATTGCTGGTGACCTCTTTCGGTGACGGAGCGGCGGGGTGGGCGAAGCCCTATACTGGTGCCAGGTTGTCGCGACCCGCGGTTCTCGCTGCGGCCGAACGGGGGGCGGGGGGGTGGGCGACGCCCCGAATGTCCCAGTTGCTCGCAGCCGCGACGTCTATCGTGGCAAGTGGCGGCGCGGGCGCTTTATGTTTTTTTTTTTTTTTGTTTTTTGCCAGCGTCGCCAGCGTGTTTGTCTAGCGAGTCGGCGGGGTGGGCGAAGCCCTGAAGATTTCGGTTGCTTGTGGCCCGCGATCCCCTCGCTCCCCTCGCAACCGCGGGGCGGCGGGGGATGAGCGAAGCCCGTGAGATGAGGGAGTGGTGGGCACAAATTGCCCCGATTACACATTGTGCCGATGGACCAGAACTCTGCTCCCATCACGGGCGTAGTGCAATCGGCCGCTGCAGAGGCTGCACATGCGCGCGACGATGGCAGTCGCCTGTACGTAACAGCCTCGACTAAGCGAAAAAAACTGCCTCCCTCCTCGCTCATCCCCCTCCTCATCCTCCTCATCCTCCTTCTCCTCCTCCTCCTAATCCTCCTCCTCCTCCTCCTCGTCCTCGTCCTCGTCCTCGTCCTCATCCTCCTCCTCCTCATCATCATCATCCTCTTCATCCTCCTCCTCCTCCTCCTCCTCCTCTTAATCCTCTTCCTCCCCCTCCTCCTCCTCCTCCTCCTCCTCCTCATCATCATCATTCTCCTCGTCCTCATCCTCCTCCTCATCCTCGTCATCCTCCTCCTCATCCTCCTCATCCTCCCTTTCTTCTCATGTTCCTCCTTCTCGTCCTCCTCCTCTCCTCTCCCTTCTCATTCCGCCAAGGCTGTCTTAATTGTACTGCTGCGTCTCAGTAGGCGGCGCGCCGAGGTCCTGCGATCCAGGATACATCTGTGATACATCAAACTCCAACTGCGAGTCCTGGTCGAAACCGATGGCATTGGCGTATGCGGCGTAGTCATCAGCAGCGAGAGTCGATGGGGCCTCGCTGATCACGGTCTTCTTTTCTGGACTGAAGTGTCGAACGCGTTTCGCCGTAGGTATCTCCGTCCGTGGAGCGATCTCGTCTATCTCCTGCAATGCGTTGACCACTGATGTCTTGCCCTTGTCCTTACTTTCCAACTCCTGCTCCGCCTCCGCGCATGCTGCCGGTGGAGATGATATTGCTGCTGCTTGTGGGGGTGCTGGTGACGCTGCCTGTGACGGTGTCGGCGGGTCGCCGACCGACATCACTGTACCGTCCGAGTTGGTCGGCACGAAAAGTGCTGGCCCGAGTGCCGAGACGAGCGTCTTGCTTGACTCTCTCAGCCCAGACAGGAGCGCGCGGACTTCTGATCCTGCGGGAAGCTCACGCGCTGCGTCAGGAGTGGCTCGAGCAGGGGCGGCTTGAGGCTTGTTGCATGGAACGAGTCTGATCACTTGCACGAAAGGTTTCGCCAGGCCAGGAACAGGGATAATGATTTCGTCGGCCGCCATCACGGCCAAAAACGCAAGCTCATATGGAGTATCGAATGGTTTCAACCAAATCTAATCGAGCACAAATGGCAACGGGGGGGAGCTTCGGGTAACTTGGTGTTGTAGTCCGTATTCGGCCTTGTCGGATGATCTATGCCCCGCGGGGACAAGCCTGTGTATGACCCTAAAAAGACACCCTCCTCACTCTTCCTTTTCCTCTTCCCTCTTCTGTCCTCCTCCTCCTTCTCCTTCTCCTTCTCCTCCTCCTCCTCCTCCTCAGCATCATCATCAGTACTTAAGAAAGGCGGGCTGTGGGCGCTCAGAAGGTCCTCCCGAGAGTAGCCCAGTGCAGAACCCAGAAGGTCCTCCCGAGAGTAGCCCAGTGCAGAACCCAGACCCGAAAGTGATACATCAACGCATTGGCGTTGAGCAGGCGTTGAGGCGCGTTGAGGCGTACTGGCGTTGAGCCTAGAAAGGCCCTCCCAGACGCGAGGCCCTCCCAGACGCGAGAGTGAGACCTCAACGCATTGGCGTCGAGCAGGCGTTGAGGTGCGTTGAGGCGCGCTGGCGTTGAGCCTAGAACGGCCCTCCCAGACGCGAGAGTGAGACCTCAACGCATTGGCGTTGAGCAGGCGTTGAGGTGCGTTGAGGCGCGCTGGCGTTGAGCCTAGAACGGCTCCCAGACGCGAGAGTGAGACCTCAACGCGTTGGCGTTGAGCAGGCGTTGAGGTGCGTTGAGGTGTGCTGGCGTTGAGCCTAGACAGGCCCTCCCAGACGCGAGAGTGAGGCATCAACGCATGGGCGTTGGGCAGGCGTTGAGGTGCGTTGAGGCGCGCTGGCGCTGAGCCCAGAAAGGCTCCCAGACGCGAGAGTGAGACCTCAGCGCATGGGCGTTGAGCAGGCGTTGTGGTGCGTTGAGGCGTGCTGGCGTTGAGCCTAGAACGGCTCCCAGACGCGAGAGTGAGACCTCAACGCGTTGGCGTTGAGCAGGCGTTGAGGTGCGTTGAGGTGTGCTGGCGTTGAGCCTAGACAGGCCCTCCCAGACGCGAGAGTGAGGCATCAACGCATGGGCGTTGGGCAGGCGTTGAGGTGCGTTGAGGCGCGCTGGCGCTGAGCCCAGAAAGGCTCCCAGACGCGAGAGTGAGACCTCAGCGCATGGGCGTTGAGCAGGCGTTGTGGTGCGTTGAGGCGTGCTGGCGTTGAGCCTAGGAGAGGAACACGTCTCCACCCGAAGAGTGACGGGGCCTCATCTTTTGGGCGTTGAGCAGGCGTTGATGTGCGTTGAGGTGCGTGGGTCGAGCCCTAGAAAAGGCTGCGTTAAGACTGGATCGAGCCGACCTCAACGCGTTGGCGTTGAGCAGGCGTTGAGGTGCGTTGAGGTGTGCTGGCGTTGAGCCTAGAACGGCTCCCAGACGCGAGAGTGAGACCTCAACGCATTGGCGTTGAGCAGGCGTTGAGGTGCGTTGAGGTGTGCTGGCGTTGAGCCCAGAAAGGCTCCCAGACGCGAGAGTGAGGCCTCAACGCATGGGCGTTGAGCAGGCGTTGAGGTGCGTTGAGGCGTGCTGGCGTTGAGCCTAGAACGGCTCCCAGACGCGAGAGTGAGGGGACTCAACGCGTTGGCGTTGAGCAGGGGTGTTGAGTCGCGTTGAGGCGTGCTGGCGTTTGAGCCTAGAAAGCTCCCAGACGCGGAGAGTGGAGGCCTCAACCATGGGCGCCTTGAGAGCGTTGAGGTGCGTTTGAGGTTTGCTGAGGAGCTCCATGCAAGAACGGACATCCCAGGACGGTGGCGTTTCCCATCAACGCAGCCAGGGTTTCGAGCAGGCGTTGAGGTGCGTTGAGGTGTGCTGGCGTTGAGCGCAGAATTGCGCGGCGATGCGTTCAGTCGGTCGCGTTGAGGCGTTAAGCCAACGTGAGGAGGAGGATGCGGAGGAGGAGGAGGAGGAGGAGGATGAGGATGAGGAGGTGGAGGATGAGGAGAAGGGGGAGGAGGAGAAGTTGGGGAAGGAGGAGGAGGAGGAGGAGGAGAGCTCAATGGGCCCTTGCCATCCCAGAATCAAACCAAGAGGCCCCTGACCCACTAGGTAACTTACAAGATCGCCGCCTCCACGTCGGTGGAATGGCGTATAAGCCTCTTGAATCTAACCAGTGAGGCCTTCAGGCCAAACCTGTTATTTTTGCAACCTGATTGTTTGGAACGCCGCTCCCATGCCGTGCACTCGCAAACGCACGCAGTTCTCGAGATCTATACGGGACCAACAACACTGCCACTGGCCTCCTTGAATTGGCCGCCAGGCTAGCTGCGCCACTCGGGCGCGTGGCTCAATCGTGGCCCTTGCATGCGCGCGCTGCCTGAGCGATTGCCACGGCGAACTTCCTCGGGTACGCCTGGGATGCCTTGAGCACCTTAGGCGCACCAACCCAGTGACCAGTTGCCTGCTGGAATGCGAGATGGACGGGATTCCGAGCCTTGGAGCCAGACGAGCGGCGAGCTTTCTTCGCCAGGAGATCGTGCACGACAGTTTCTGGAAGCGTGGTGTACACTTCTAAATTCTTCATGCTTGGGCTGCCGAATCGCCCCAAGCCTGTCGTGAAACGGCGCGCTTGCGCACGTATGAGGGCTCGTCCGAGCCACGGAGCTTGAAACATCAGGCTGTTCACTGGCTGCTCGACGGCAACATGCAGAGAGCGAATTGCGCAGTACATTACAAGCCAAGCCACAACAACTGACGTGATGTTCGCAACATTCGCAGCTGGCCACTTCCCATTTCCAAGAATACTGTTGCCGTGGAGGCAGCGCCCGTACTGCCCCCTCGAAAGGAAAAGCAACCACGTCTTGCACTCAGGGCTCGCCCACACTAGTCCTCCCGCGCGGACTTGAGAAAGGTACCATCCAAGAATCAAAACGCCCCTGAGGGTTGAAATGTCTTCCTGGGCATTGTCTGCAATGTCATGCGTCAACGCGTTGAGCCCCATCTCTCGCGCAGCCTTTGCTGCGGCGCCCTTGCCACTGAACACTAAAAAGAGGTCCACGTCGCGCACAATCGAATATCCCAGTATCTCGGCACTGACCAGGCTCACAAGATCATGAGCCTCGAATGCACCAGAGCGGCCAGCATCCTCGAACGGCCTGCCCATCGCCTTGCACATGCGGCGCAAGGCGGCTTCCATCCAAAATGGAGCGGTCAGTTTCATTGGTAAAAAGCTGGCGAGTAAAGCCGCGGGTCTAAGCCAAGAGATGCTCTATTATGAAATTGTCTGAAAATGCGGTGCTCAAACTTGATTGGGTGGGCGTGTTCGGCCACAGTCCTGAAAGCGAGGTTCAAGCTCTCATCGACCCACACTGCGTATAATATCGGGTTGCCCTGGAATGCTATCCTGGGTGCAACTCTGCAACTTAATGTGCCCAAAAGGCGGAGGAGGAGGTGGAGGAGGCGGGGGACAGGAGGGCGGAGGAGGAAGACGAGGGGACTGGCGGGGGGAGTGATGAGGTAGACGGGGTAGCAAGAGGAAGGTTGCCCAGTGAACAGTGAGGCCCGTTGAACGCATTAAGTTGCACGTTGGCCATGGTGGCCAGAAGCGAGGGGATACGGGGAGCAAACGGGAGCGGACGGGAGTGGCAGGGTACTGGTACAGATGGGAGGGGAAATGAACGACGGGAGTCGGCGGGGGAGTGAGGGGGTTGGTTGGGTTTGGGCTGGAGGGCAGTGAGGGGGGGTTGGCTGGGGCCCCCCCAGCCAACCGTCGTCGTCGTCGTCGTCGTCGTCGTCGTCCTCGTCGTCGTCGTCGTCGTCGTCGTCGTCGTCGTCGTCGTCGTCGTCGTCGTCGTCGTCGTCTCCCCCCGCAGCCGCTTCGGGGCTCGGGGCCCCGCGCCCCCCCTCACTGCCCTCCAGTGGGGTGTGTGTTATTGCTCCCATCACCCCGCCTCTGGACAAGATGGGCTGAGAAGTGGAACTTTGGCACGCCGTGCACGTAGGCCCAGGAAGAGCGCACCAAACACTGGCTCATGAGGGCCCAGCACTTCCGCAATGCAACATCCGAGACGATCATCGGCTCACCCTTCAAGACAGAATAGAAATCCCAGACAGATGTGGCTGCGATCTGTATGTGTCTCCTGTATTGAATATCTGCGTGCGTGTCTACGAGGTACACCGCGAACCGAAGCATGACGAGTGTTTCATGTGCTTTCCACTTCATATTGGACCCTATGTGCACCCCTTCGTCATTGAAATCGCTCGCCGACGGATCGCCCCCAAGAGTTGACACAGTCAAGTCGTTGATTCTGTCTTCCCATGGAATATGTTCCTGAACTTGCCACTCGTATAGCAACTCCCGCAGATGGTTGCAATTTGTGTCGATAATTGTTTTTTTTGCACCAGTCGTGTTCCACTTATTCTTGAATATCACTCTCCAAAGGATTGCACTCACGATCCTAGATATAAGACCCATGACCAATGTATGCATAGAATCTACTGCGAAAACCTTAGTGGGGTAGACGCACGTGCTGCGGCCGAAGATCGGGTTTCGATGAACGGCAGGACCTTGCCGAACTCCATTGTCGTCCCTGGACTTCCTCCAAAACGTGAACCTGTTCGGGAGCTGCGTATTCGAGAAGTCTTGGGGGTTCTGCAAGCTGTCCGAAGATGTTAACGAATCACCTGCTCTCAAGCCCAAGTCTAGGTCAGGCTTGAAAACCGCTGGCCCGTAGCTCCCACTTGTTTTCTGGAACCTGATGCAATTCACGATTTTCCGCAGCTGCAGAGGAGTGTCTATTTGAACATGGACCTCGCACGCATGGCAGTGAGCTTCATAGTCATCAGGCCCAGGTTCGCTCCAGGGCCATGCACTACCAAACTTAACGTCACTGAAGCGCTCATTCATATCTTCACCAGTACAGTTACAGAACATACAAGGGTTACTTGCAGATGACACCGATGGCAGACCATGGGTCTTGTGAACATCTGCAAGGTCCCCCTTCAACCAGCAAGCTGCGCCCCGAACGCCAAGATCCCGACCGAACTTTCGAAGCATCGTTCTCATGACGTGCCCGTGCTCCCACGCTTTGCCATACATGTCAACAATCGGCCTGCGACCCTCGACGAGCGCTTCTAGGCATAATCTTACATACCTAAGGATCACCCAATTGGAATGCCAACCCTTGCAACCGCAACGACAGTTAAGGGATGCACGCCACGTCGATATGAGATGTCTTTTTCCAGACACTACGTTGATCAGCCACATTCCAGTCATAGAGTCGCAATGGCTGCTGGTCGGACTCTGGTACCGAACCCCATCACTGTAAAGAGCGAGTGGTATCACCTTACCCCTTTCCCCTTCAGGACACCTTAAAACAGCTTCGTGCTCCCGAAAAACTGGAGGCCAAACTGTTTCAGCGCATTTCCTGAAGAGTTCCTGGTTGTTGCGCATTTCTGCTGCCACGCTCTCGAACGCTAAACTTACTTGCAACATCATTGTGTTTTCCAACGCGTTTCTAGGCTGGGATCTTGGCACGGCGATATGCGTGTGGAGATTGGTTGATCCCAATTTGGTATCCAAAAATTGTTGGTACCGCCCAGACTGGAGCCCCGGTGGTTGCGAATGTTGTTCGAAGTCCCCACCAGGGCACCCCGCCTCGAACGCCCAATGGCAGGAAACACAGAAATCTTGGGCACTTATTTTTCCACCTGCGTAGAACGATTGAAGTTGGTGCAGCAATCGTGCACCCGACTTCCGTGCGTGCTCCATTCGCTCAGTAAAATCTGGAACCTCGTACTCTGGCAGATAATCCACAAACTCCACCGATGTATTAACTCAGCTTACGCTCTTCTTTTATTTTGCCCCTGACGTCTCACGAGGCTGACTTTCCTGGCGCTTTCGCAGAAGCCCACTGCGCTGATGGCGATAACATCAGGGGCTGGAGAGTGGGACTCCCCCCCCCCCCCCCCCTACGCTGATGGCTTACGTATGGGAAATTCTGAGATGGGTCGCGTACCCGATAAATCCACTGATGCTTATTCTAACCCAATCGATGGAGGAGTTCAAAGCCTTTTTTTTTTTAGCTTCTGAATGCTCTACTGTATGGAATTTGATGAGGGCGTCTTACCAGAATCCCAATTGATATTTGTCCGTTATTTTAAACCCACAACGTTGATGGTTATTGTGGAAATCTCAAGCCTTTACGCTGATATTGCTACTTCATTTTTTTATGGTAATCCCATAGGAGTGTGATGCCGGAATTGGATTAGAGCTACATACATTGACTGACTATGAAATCCAATGATCAATGATGACGACAACGCTAGCAATCGAACCCCATTGTCACGCAATTTCAGTATGACTTCAATCGCACATCGGGGGGCACCTGCACAGCGTCGAGTCCCAGCACCGAAATGAAAAAGCCCCGCTCCCCCGCGGGGACAAATAACAGCGCGCGCCTTTCTGCGTTTGGTTTCGGGGAGAATGGCACGGAGGGGGGATGAGACGGGGGTGGGTGTGGAATGGAGGGGGGGAGGGTGAAGGGGGGAGCGGGAGGAGAGGGCGAGGCACTGGCGAGGCCCCTCCCCCCATTAAGCGGTCTCTCTCCCCCGGTAAACGCAGAAAGGCAGGCGCGTAAGGCGCGGGCGGCGCCTGCGCCCCTGCTGATCAGGGGCCCCGTCCAGTCGTCTGACTGGCCAACCCTCACAAGCAGACCTGGGCTGGAGCAATCAGAATCAACGGGGGCGCGGGGCCAACAGGAGGAGGAGGGGGAGGAGCCGAGGGAGGATGCGGAGGAGGACAAGAAATGAGGAGGAGGAGGAGGTGGAGGCGCAGGAACAGGTTTTGAGGGTTCGGGTCCCGCGCGACCTGAAAAATCCCACTCCAAACCCTTTTCCTCCCTTCCGTCCCCTCCCCCCCCCTCCCCCAAAAGTCTCAACGCACCTCAACGGTACCTCAACGGTAGGGCGTTGAGGTGACTTTACCTGGTTTTTTACAGGGTTTTCTCGCACCTCAACGGTACCTCAACGCAGGGACCTCAACGGTGGGGTTGGGCGCGCTGGGGAGCGTTCCGTTCGAGTTTTGTTTGTGCATTTGCGTTTTTTTTTGTTTTCCAGGCGCTGCCCCGCAGTTTTTTTTCCGAATTCATGTCGGGCCCACGTTCGGACTGTTTCATTGCCATCCTCCTCCTCCTCCTCCTCCTCCTCCCCCTCCTCCTCCTCCTCCCCATCGGTATCCCTCTCCTCCTTCTCCTCCTCCTCCTCCTCCTCCTCTTCCTCCTCCTCCTCCTCCTCCTCCTCTTCCTCCTCCTCCTCCTCCTCCTCCGCTGCCTCCTCCTCTCTCTCCTCGTCGCCCTCCTCATCGTCCTCGTTCTCGTCCTCCGCATCGTTATTGCGAGGCCCACCCAGACCTCGCTACTGCGTGACCTTCTGCTTCTTGGCCTTACCCTTGCGCTCGGGCTTGGCGCAGTCGAGGCTCCGCTTCTTGTCCTGCGGCGCCAACAAGACAGGCGCCAACTCTCCGCCTAGCCCCTCCACCAGGAACCGCCCCTCTTCGGAATGAAGGGCGGATCGTGGCAAGAGAGACCAAGAGTGAGTGGGCCGCTGATTTGATGGCTCGCGCTCCTTCTGCTCCTGCAAGCGCTCGCGCTCCTTCTCGCGCGATGCCGCCGCGGCCATGAGCAGCCTCTGCTCCATCTCGAGGTCGCTGATCAGCGGGTCGAGCGTCGAGCTGAAGTTCTCCAGGTTGGCCAGCAAGGTGCCGATCTGGTCCTTCTTTTCGCTCTCGGCCAGCAGCGTGTTGAAGTCCGTTGTCATGATCACGCCGAACGCCTTGTTGTTCCGCACCGCCATCTCGAGCTTGTCGCTGGCATCCACCAGGGGCTGGAGAGCTGATGGCGAGTTCGCGAACGACCACTTCCCCTCGCCCTTGCTGATCTCGGCCAGCAGCATCTTGGCGTCCGAATCTGCGAGGCTGCGGCTCTGCTTGGTCAGCTTGGCGGCCGCTAGGGCTTTCTGCATCGGTGGTTTCTCTTTCTTCACCTTCTTATATGTCTCTTTCTCCTCGTCTTTCTCTGTCGCTGGTGGGGGCGTTTTACCTTTCTTCACCTTCTTGTCTGGCTTGTCTGCGTCAGCCTCGGCCGCGATGGCGGCCGTCCCAGTGGCGGCCGCGCCCGCCGCCGCCGCCGTCTGCGCGACGGACTCTGCAGGCGTCGGCGCCTGCGCAGCAGGCGGCAGCGCAGCTGGCGCCTGCGCAGCAGGCGGCAGCGCAGCTGGCGCCCGCGCAGCTGGCGGCAGCGCAGCTGGCCGCAGCACAGCTGGCGCTCCCTGCAAGCGCGGGGCCGCGGCCTGCACGGGGCACTCTCAGGATCAAACCCTCCTCCTCACCATCATCACCCTCCCTTCCTCCGTCTTTTTCCTCATCCCCATCCTCCCTTTATCCGTCTCCTCCTCCTCGTGTTGTTGTTGTTGTTCTTGGTGTTGGTGTTGCTGCTGATGTTGTGGTTGTTGTTGTTGTTGTGGCTGTTGATGTTGCTGTTGTTGTTGTTGTTGTTGTTGTCGTTGTTGGTGTTGTTGTTGTTGTTGGTGTTGCTGCTGATGTTGTTGTTGTTGGTGTTGCTGTTGTTGTTGTTGTTGTTGTTGTTGTTGTTGGTGTTGTTGTTGTTGTTGTTGTTCCTCCTCCTCTTCCTCCTCCTCCCCCTAGCTGCTGCTCCTCCTCCTTCTCCTCCTGCTCCTCCTCCTCCTCTTCCTGCTCCTCCTCCTCATCCTCCTCCTGCTCCTCCTCCTCACCTTCCTCATCTTCCTCTCTGCCGTCCTCCTCCTCCTCCTCCTCCTCCTTCTCCTCCTCCTCCTCCTCCTCCTCATCTCTTCCCCTTCCTCCCCGTCCTCCTCCCTCCCCCCTTCCTCGCGCCTTCGTCTTCGCCCACTCCTTCGTGTACTCCCACACCTCAGTGAACTCTTCCTTCACCCCCTCGACGACGTAAAGGTACAGGAGGTCCTTGCGCCACGGGCACCATTTCACCTGCAATGGAGGCGAGGAGGCGGCTGGGGGGAGGAGGAGGAGGGGGAGGAGGAGGAGGAGGAGGAGGAGGATGAGAAGGAGGGAGAGGAGAGGAGGAGAGGAGGGGGATGTGGGGAGAGGAGAGGAGGAGAAGGAGGTTTGAGGGAGGAGGTGGGGGAGGGGTGGAGGTGAGGAAGGAGGAGGAGGAGGGGGAGAGGAGGAGGAGAGGAGGTGAGGAGTAGGAGGGGGAGTGGAGGAGGAGGAAGGAGGAGGAGGAGAGGAGAGGAGGTGGAGGAGGAAGGAGGAGGAAAGAGGAGGAGGAGGGTGCGTGACCCAGCCAGGGAGCGCCGACTGCCAGGCACATCAGCGCGTCCAGGGCCGTTCGTCGCTTGGAGCTTGCCTTCCTCGATCCGGCCCTCCTCCTTGATCAGCTCTTGTAGTGGCACATGTAACTCCTGGGCGCTGACGCCGAGTCGACGGAAACGATTCCTGTGGAGCTTGCTCGCCTCTCAGACGTAGTCCGTAGAACTTCTTCTCGAGCCACTTGCGCGAAGGGCTTGCTGCTTGCTTCCGCTGGCCCTTCAGCTCTTCGGATTTCTTCTTCAGCTCCTGTGACTCCTTTGGTCTTCTTGTTGATAGTAGGCTCTGCCAGCGTCCACCCACAGGTTGCCTATCGCTGACCGTTCGGCCAGAATTTGAATTCATTAGTTTTCTGATCATATGCCAATACTGTCGTCTGGAATGTTTGGCGGGGTCGAGCTAACGGAACAGAATATCAGCCTCCGTCGGCTCCCGTTCAGTGTGCAGCAGGGATGTCGGCAGTTCCAGATCGACCCCAGGTGGGTTGAGATCTCGCAGACTCCTCTCCGCAGCCGCCTTCGCCTTGATCATCAAGGAGTCCTCCAAGGTGATGTTTCCATGCATAGCCTGGGCCATCCAGTCTGCAGCGTCCTGCTCTGCGCGCTGTCCTGGTGGAACTCCAGCAGGCTCTGCGTCGCCATCAGCGCCCTCTGGCCCAGGTGGAGCTGCCTGTCCTGGTGGTCCAGCGGGCTCTTCATCACCAGCAGCGCCCTCTGGTCCAGGTGGAGCTGCCGCGGGATGCGCCGCCAATGCCGGTGTCCGCTGACAGATCTGGCCGACCACCGTTCCTGTGGGTCTCCTGAGGCTGCCCATGCACTCACCATTGGATCAGCCTTCTCAGTGGTTGACGGCGCTGCCGATGCAGGAGGCTCGAGCTTCTCATATCCTTCCTCCTCTGCCAGTGAAAGCTGTTCGACCCCCGCGGCGTCCTCCTTTGGCGGCGAAGTCGGCGAGAGCCGTTCAGCCTTGGCTTCAAGGTCCCCCTCCTTCCCCCTCGGGACGAGTGGCTGCTCGTCGCTGGAACTGGGGGGCGCCGCCTCCGTCTCCGTGTACTCCTCTTCCTCGCTGTCCGCCACCTTCAGCGATTGGAGCTCGCGCCAGACGGCTGCCGAGGCCCTCGCTGGCGGAGATTCAGCGCGCCCCTGCAAGCGAACGCCCCACTGCTCTCTAATGCGCGCGAATCTCCCCCAGCGAGGGCCACGCTAGCCCTGAGCAACAGACGAGCCACCAGCCCGAACCTTGGAAGCGCCAGTGTCCATTGTGGCCGACATGGCTCGGCCGCCCCTGCTCAAAGCCTTACCTACAGGCGTGTTCCACGCCTTGCGTGGGACCCCTGACCCTCGCGGTCGCATCTGCGATCGAGCCTCGACGAGATGGAGACGGAACGAGGAGCAGGAGGAGGAGGAGGAGGAGGAGGAGGAGGAGGAGGGAGGGGAGAGGGGGATCAGAAACGGAGGAGGAGGCTCCATCATTGCCCCTCTCCCCCTGCTCCTCCTCATCCATGGGACGGTGTGAAACGGATGCTTGTATGAACTTATGAGGAGGGGACATGGGACGGGAGGGCGTATAGCAGCATCGCGTATGTATCCTGGGTTCTCTCTGGTCCTCCTCCTCCTCCTCCTCCTCCTCCTACTCCTCGTTCTCCCCCTGCTCTACTTCGTTTTTGGCGAAGGGGCCAGTGGCGCGCGAGGTCTCTCGCGACGGGCCCTCTTGGCCCAGAATTAAAGGTTCGGGGCAGGCTCTTGAACCTCGGGGAACGCCAGGCCGAACGCGCTCAGGTCGCAGCCCGTCAAGGTTCTCTCTGGTCCTCCTCCTCCTCCTCCTCCTCCTCCTCCTCCTCCTACTCCTCGTTCTCCCCCTGCTCTACTTCGTTTTTGGCGGGGGGCCAGTGGCGCGCGAGGCCTCTCGCGACGGGCCCTCTTGGCCCAGAATTAAAGGTTCGGGGCAGGCTCTGGAACCTCGGGGAACGCCAGGCCGAACGCGCTCAGGTCGCAGCCCGTCAAGTCGACCTGTCGAGGGGAAGGTGGCGAGGACAGGAGGTGGACACTCCAAAAGGGTTTGAGGGCTCAATGGGGTTCCAACGTCTCAACGGTGAGCCCCCGCTGGGCTCCATTGAGCCCTCAGGGTTTCAGCCCCCTTGGTGAGCGCGAGGAGGGCTCAACGCGGCTCAATGGGAGCTCAACGCATGATCAGCGTTGAGCTTCCGTTGGGCTCCATTGAACTATCAGAACTGAGCACGAGGAGGGCTCAACGCAGCTCAATGGGAGCTCAACGCAGCAGCGGTGAGCCCCCGTTGGGCCCCATTGAGCTCTCAGAATTGAGCACGAGGAGGAGGGCTCAACGCAGCTCAATGGGAGCTCAACGCATCAGCGTTGAGCCCCTGTTGGGCCCCATTGAGCTTTTAGAATTGAGCACGAGGAGGAAGGCTCAACGCAGCTCAATGGGAGCTCAACGCATCAGCGTTGAGCCCCAGGAGGGCTCAACGCGGCTCAATGGGAGTTCAACGTCTCAACGTTGAGCCCCCCTCGGGCTCCCAGAGTTTCATGGCCCCTGAACCTGCTGGGGCCGCTGCATTCCATCTGGCGGCCCCTCGTCCATGCTGTCCGTCTCGGTGGTCAGCGCCTGGGCCGCTCCCGCCGCCGCCTCCTGCGTTG
This sequence comes from Prorocentrum cordatum, assembly GCA_963575745.1. Lineage (NCBI taxonomy): Eukaryota > Dinophyceae > Prorocentrales > Prorocentraceae > Prorocentrum > Prorocentrum cordatum. The sequence continues at coordinate 77,293 of CAUYUJ010001596.1, read as the reverse complement.
CCGCCGCCTCCTCCTTCGACTTCGCCGACCGACGGCGCTTCGCTGCTGGTGCCGCCGGTGCTGCGTCCGCCGCCTCCTCTGGCGCAGCCGCCCGTGCTGCGCCCGCCGCCTCCCCTGGCGCTGCCGGTGCTGCCGGTGCTGCGCCCGCTGCCGTAGGGCGGCGCCTCTCTGGCGTAGCCGCCTCCTCTGGCGCCGACCCGTCCGCTGCGCCCGCTGCTGCAGGGCGGCGCTTCACTGGCGCAGCCGCCTCCTCTGGCGCCGATGTGTCCGATGCGCCAGCTGCTGCAGGGCGGCGCTTCGCTGGCGCAGCCGCCTCCTCGTCCTCTTCCTCCTCTTCCTCGGCGTAGTCGCCCGCCGCCGCCGCCGCAGGGCGGCGCATCTCCTTACCTGGTGCCGATTCCTCTGCTGCTGCTGGCTTCTTGCGGACGTTGCTCTCGGACTCTTCGTCTTCGTCTTCATGTTCTTCATGTTCACCATCGGGTTGCTCTTCCTCCTCCGCCTCCTCATCATGTTCATCATCATCATCCACCTCGTCATCTGCGCCGTCTCCGCTAGCCGCTGCGGGCCGCTTAGCAGGTCGCTTCTTGCTCACCCCGTCTGGCATGAACTCCCACTTGAGGTTCTCCGCCTCATCCTTGCTCAAGCCGTCGATCGCCATCCGCTCCAGGATGGCGGCCATGCCCGTCTTGGCCTTCGGGCTCAACGAGGAAGGAGGAGGAGGAGGAGGAGGAGGAGGAGGAGGAGGAGGAAGAGAAGAGCGAGGAGGAGCGTGGACTGATGAGGAGGACGGGGGGTTTCCGCCCTCCCCAAAACTCCACAATCCTCTCACTCCCTCGTCGCCATCGTTGTCCTCCCCCCTCTTCCTCCCCCTCGTCCTCCTCCTCGCCCTCCCCCTCTCCCTTCTTTTCCTCCTTCTTTTCCTCCTTCTTTCCCTCCTCCTCGTCCTCCTCCTTTTCATCCCGAGGGCGCGCCTTATCCAGATCCCTCTCCTCGAAGCCCGTCACCGTCACCTGGAGCTTCGCGCTGGATTTGCCCTTGCACGTGCGGAAGATGCGCAGCATGTTCGACACGGCCTCCGTCTTGTCAGCGAGCTTGCGCTTCTCGGAGCATGTCACCAGCCTCCAGCCTGCACCGTCCTTCGAGTCGTCGCTGCCGATGCTCTTGATGGTGCAAGCCCCGTACGCGTTGCCCTTGCTGCGGGACTGCTGCTGAAGGTACCATTCCAGCATCTTGTTTGTGTAGTTCTGAACTTCGAACGTCATTCCGTCGGACCACTTCGCGATGACGTTGTCATCAGGATCATCGTCGCCCTCGGTCTGCAAGGGGAGGCTCTGCTCCTTCTTCGTCGTCCCACGTTTCATCCTGTAGACGACCTCTGAGAAGAGTGTAAAAAGGAGGAGGAGGGAGGAGGAGGAGGAGGAGGAGGAGGACGAGGAGGAGGAGGAGGAGGTGACCGGTGGAGGAATAGGAGTACCACGAGGGACGGATGAGTCGAAGGTCGAGTGAGGACGGACGAGGGAAGAAGGTGGGAGGAGGACGAGGAGGGAGAGGGGGAGGAGGAGGGAGGAGGAGGCGGAGGAAGAGGGAGGAGGAGGAGGATCAAGAGAAGGAGGACCTCCTCTTCCACCTCGGACTCCGTGACGAGTTCGCCCACCCATATCCCTCTCGTGTTTGAATATCGGCCCCAGGGCGCCTGGATCATGAACTCCTGGTTTTCCTATAACTCTCTCGTCTGCTCATGCGGAGGGGATGATCAGGAGCAGGAGGAGGAGGTGGTGGAGGAGGAGGAGAAGGAGGAGGAGGAGGACCTGCTCCGACAGCACGTGCTTGAACTCATACTGGCTGGTGTCGTGCTCCGCGCAGTCGTCCGCCTGCAGCTGATCGACGACCCTCAAACCCTGAGAGCTCATCGGGGCTTAACGGGACATCAACGCATCACCGTTGAGCTGCCTAAGGGCTCCCTGAACCCTCGAGCTGCTCCAGGTCGATGCGTTGCAGTCCCAATTGAGCCCCGTTGAGCTCTCAGAGTTTAAGGTTCGTCTCACTTTATCATTCCCTCCCTCCTGGTTTTTCTTCCTTTGTCCGCCTCCTCCCTCCACGTCTCCTCCTCACCCTCCTCCCCCTCCGCCTCCTCTACCCCGTTCTCACGCCCGCCTCGAGCTTCTCGATGAAGGGCACCAGCCACTTCGGCAGCTCCGTGCCCTTCTCCGTCTGCTGTTTCTTGGCCTTGATGATGGCCTGGTTCACGTCCCTGCGCATGGCCCTGCACCTTTTGCTCATCTTCTCGCTCCAGGCGATCTTCTCGGGCCCCAGCGCCCAGTCCTCCTCGCGGTCGGAGGCGACCTGCTCGAACATCTTCGCCAGCGCTTTCTGGCTCTCCTGCGGCGCTCTCCTGCTCCTCTTGCTTCTCCTCCTCCCCCCTCCTGTTTCCTCCTCCTCCTCCTCCTCCTCCTCCTCCTCCTCTTCCTCCTCCTCCTCCTCCTCCTCCCCCTGGTTGTCTTTCTCTCCTCCTCCGTCTCCTCCTCCGCCTCCTCCTCCTCCTCATCCTCCTCCTCCTCATCATCATCATCAGCATCATCATCATCATCATCATCATGATCATCATCATCATCATCATCATCATCATCATCATCATCATCATCATCACCACCATCCTCCTCATCATCATCATCATCATCATCACCCTTCGCCTAGGCGAAGGGGGAGAGGAGAGGGAGTTCCCTTTCCTCTCTCCTTGCCCTCCTGTGGCGCCGCGACCACCAGGTCGACGTAGCGCTCGAGCTTCGCCACGTCTCTGGGGCCGGTGAGCTCCTGTGGAGGAGGGGTGGTCGAGAGGAGGAGGTGGAGGGGGAGGAGAAGCAAGGATGGGGTGTCCTCGCGGTACGCAACCAGCGCACTGGACCCCAGCGCGGCCGAGATGGCCGCCACCGCTGCTGCATCGCATGCAGGCATCAAAATTGTTATGGAAGATATGGAAATGACGAGGGAGAGCGCCCACAACATAGTGGGAAATCTTGAAACCACAATGGCTTTGAGGAGGGGCAGCAGAGTCAGCAGCAGCGGCAGTAGCCGTTGACCCTCCTGGGCCCCAGATGAGACGTCCACCATCTCCGTCCGCCCCCTCCGTAAAATGCGGGGTCCCTAGGGGGGGCGCGAAGCCCCCAGGGATATCTCCCCGAGAAAGACACATGCTGTTGTGTGGCCTCATAAATACATCCTCCGCTCCACTCCTCCTGATGGTGGTGATGGCGACGCGTGAATGAACAGGGTCGAGGGCGGGTCACTGGGCAGAGCGCGAGCAAGGTAGCGGGGCATATAAGCATAAGCCAGCGCAGTACGTCACCGAGAAGAGTGAGGGGCGGGCGGCGGGGCCCTGGGATCCGAAACGTTTTCGAGAGGGACGGCCACAACAACAACAACAACAACAATACTATTCCGCACAACAAAACGCCACTTCAGCCACACGCCGAGCTCTAGACGCTGTAAGACCGTTCCACACTTGTACTCTGATGTGTATATATACACCTATATATACATATAAGCACGTATCTATGCATTTTCCTATATGTGTGTTTGCATGTACATGTACGTGCATACACATATACACGCATGCATACATTTAGACATGTATATTTGTATACACATATATACGTGTGTATGTATATGATTTATACATATATATATCATATATACATATGTATGTATGTATAAATATGTATATACAACCATATGTACACACATATATATGTATGCAAATATATACCACCTCATGATGTGCATAGTATATGATACATATAGCACATCTCATATATGGTGTATACATATATACACATATATAATGTTAACCATACACACGTGTATGTATGCGTGTGTGTATGAGTCTACATGGATGAGACGGGGCTCGGATCAGATCCAGGCGCGTGGATCAGATCCACGCGCCTGGATCAGATCCAAGGCTCCGCACGCCTCCGGATCAGATCCGAGGGTTTGGATCAGATTTGAGCATCAAAAAAACCCCGGATCAGATCCGCTGATCCTAGCAACCCCAGGGGTGGTCTGGGAGTGGTGTTCTGGGAACACCAAGAACACGAAGTGGCCTACATTTGGCTCCGGGCAATCAAAATATGGCCTGGGAATGGTGGTCTGTAGAACACGAAGTGGCCTACAGTTGGCTCCGGGCATTCAAAATGTGGCCTGGGAGTTGTGTTCTGGGAACACGAAGGACACGAAGTGCCTTACAGTTGGTTCCGGGCATTCAAAATGTGGCCTGGGAATGGTGTTCTGTTGGTTCCAGGCGATCAAAATGTAGCTCCTGGCAGTAAACATGGTGAGTCCCCGGATTCCCGCGGCACCCGTCCGGCATCTGCCCAGACCCCCCTGGGGAGTCATGATGCTTTCTCTGTTGAGACCACTAGAGACCTATCAGTCTTCCTTGTTAGATACAAGTGTGAGCCGCGCGCGCGTTCAAAGTGCGAAGGTAACCAACAACGAATCAATCAACTCTGGCTTACTCGCTGCGCCTGGCAAGTAACACCCCTATCATGTCGTAGTCCATCGTTCTGCGGGCCGGCTCGGGCTTCAACAACGCCTCCAAGCACGCCAGTGTTATGCCGTCGTGTTCTGAGCGCTCCCCCTTTTCCAGGCTGCCGTCAGATGGGCATCTGCTGGGTGCCAGCTGGGTACCCATACCCATCCAGCGGCCGCCGGATGGGTATCTGCCGGGTGCCGGCTGGGTACCCCTACCCATCCGGCGCCGGATGGGTATGCCGCCGGATGGGTATCTGAGCGCCCCCCCCCTCAGGGCTGCCGCCGGATGGGTATTTGCCGGGTGCCGGCTGCGTAGCCCATCCAGCGCCGGATGGGCATGCGCCGGGTGCCGGCTGGGTACCCCTACCCAACCAGCGCCGCATGGGTATGCCGGCCGGGCACCCCTACCCATCCAGCGGCCGCCGGATGGGTATTTGCCGGGTGCCGGCTGGGTTCCCCTACCCATCCAGCGCCGGATGGGTATGCCGGATGGGTATCTGAGCGCCCCCCCCCTCAGGGCTGCCGCCGGATGGGTGTCTGCCGGGTGCTGGCCGGGTACCCTTACTCATCCAGCGGCCGCCGGATGGGTATGTGCCGGGCGCGGCTGGGTACCCCTACCCATCCAGCGCCGGATGGGTATGCCGCCGGATGGGTATCTGAGTGCCCCCCCCCTCTCAGGGCTGCCGCCGGATGGGTATTTGCCGGGTGCCAGCTGGGTACCCCTACCCATCCAGCGGCCGCCGGATGGGTATATCTGCCGGGTGCCGGTTGGGTGCCCCTACCCATCCGGCGCCGGACGGGTATGCCGCCGGATGGGTATCTGAGCGCCCCCCACGATCAAGGGCTGCCGCCGGATGCGGATCGATCTGCTGGGTGCCGGCTGGGTACCCAGCGGCCGCCGGATGGGTATGTGCCGGGTGCCGGCTGGGTACCCCTACTTTGGTGATGGCGTTGACGTATGTTACATGCTGCATGTATGTTACTTCTTCTTACTTATATCTAGCATCTTCATCAAAACTAGTTTACTTATATCTTACTTATATGTAACTTATATCTAATTTATAAGTCCGATAAGTCTGCTTTTTCGTATGGAAAATGGGGGGCGGGGGCGCTTTCAAAAACGCGTCGGCGTCGCCATCGATCCGTGCAGCCTGCGGGGCCCCGCTCCCGTTCCCCTCCTCTCCGTCCCTCCTTTTCCCCAGGCGGGATGCCGCCAGGCGGGCTACCGCCGCGCGAACGTGATTTTTTACAACAGGCGGCCCACCGCCAGGCGGTGCACCGCCGCGCGCGCGCGTTTTACACCAGCGCGCGGACCGACCCGTCCTCGGCTCGGCGGGTGTACGCCGCAGGCGCCCGCGGGGCGTCCTCAGCAGCCAGCGCGCCGCATCCTATGGGGCGGCGGCGTAGTGGGCCATCCCATCCTCCTCGTCCCCTCCTCCTCCTCCTCCTCCTCCTCCTCTCCTTCCTCGTCCCCCTCCTCCTCCCCTCCTCCTCGTCCCCCTGTTCCTCCTCCTCCCCCTCCCTCCCCTCCTCCCCCTCCCTCCTCCTTGCACAGCTCGGTCCTCCTCGTGGCCGCCACGCGGACTCCCCAGGCGCAGGCCGCGACGCCAGGTCCAGCGGCTCCACGATGAGGTAGGAGCGCCCCGCGGCCACCGCCACGCAGTGGACGTGGAACGCGGCGTCGCCCTCGAGCCACACGTCCCCGCTGCCGTAGACGAGGCCGCCGACAGCAGCTCGACGACAAGTGATGGCGCCGTGCCTGGATAGGCCCTGGTGCACGTGCGAGCCTCGGCGTTGCCCCGAGAGGCGCCCCCGCAGGCGCGCCCCCCGTGGAGGCTCGCGCGTGCACCAAAGCCCATTTGGCCCCAACCGCGCTGCCCGATGATCCCGTCGAGCTCAGGGGTCGGCCACCATTTGTGCGACTGGCGCGGCGCGGCCGAGGACTCGTGCAAGTACGCAGCCACAACTTGGGTGATCACATCCTTGTCCATGCCGCCCAAGCGGTCGTAGTGCTCCGCGGTGTCCTTGATGAGCTTGTGTTTTCGCTCGAGCACGAAACAGTCGAGCATCAACCCATCCTCCGCCGCCTGCACAGCTGCGTGCCAAAGATAATGATGCTTAGGCACGATCCACGCGTCCGTGTAGGCCCGCACGTGTTTCCTGAGCGCCAACCCGACATGGCGCTTGAAATCAACATCGAACGTGTCTGGGCAGCCGCCGCGTTTCGCCGCCAGGTACAGTTCCAGGACGGCATACATGGCCTCAAAGGACCGCGCCTGGGGCAGGAACGGCGCGTGATGCGGCAAGAAATCCACGTGCAGCCAGTTCCTGAGGAACGGCAGGACGGCGAGGCAGTCCGACGCGGAGCCGACGAAATGCCCTGCCTCGACGCAGGCTTTCTTCCTGGCAGGGGAGAAGAGATGCACGGGAGCTTTCCCTCCGCCGCGGCCTGGGGCCCAGCGCTGGAAATCGGTTCGCCACCGATCCCACGCGTCTGGAATCACGCGCGCCACTGCTTTGTGCAGGCAGAACACCTCCACCTGGAACGTGCCTCCGCTCGCCAGGATGATGTGCATCGGGTCGCGCGTGTACATGTCCAGCGAGCAAACGCGTCGGAGTTCGACGTCGGCCATCAACGAGAACTCGTTCACAGTGATGCCGTACGCGGATTGGAGATTCTGGAGGGCCACTGCACTCGCCGCGCGTTGAAGTTCCACGAGTTCGTCGTACCCCTTCGCGAACTCCTTGGCGGGAGCCGGCCGAGCGAACTCCGCTCGCGAATTCCAGGGAGTTCGCGAAGTCCGTTCGTGAACTCTCTGGACTCGCCGAGCGTCGGCCGCGCATTGCCCGCCCCCGACGCCTCCGCAGTCATCGGGTCGAACCTCGAGGCGTCGACGCAAGCGATGCCCACCAGGTAACCAGACGGGTCCCAACGGCTGAGGGTGCCAGTCCCCTGGTCGAGCACGACGTTCTTGCAGTTGCAGCAGGGCCGCCAACCGCTGGAGCCCTTGTACGAGAAGGTGTCCTTGCCCGCGCTTTCGTCCATGATCAGCCTGTGGCACTTGAAATGCAACCGAGACGCGCCGACGTCGAAACCGCCGCCTCCTGGCCCGAGGAAGAGGCGCCGCAGGATGGCCCTCGCCACGCCCGCTGCGGTGATATCCTTCTTGTCCTCTGACCGAAGGACTCCCAGCGGGAGCCAGGCGCCCTCTTCTTGAAGGTATGTGCCCAGCTCCAAAAAACTAATGTACACAACAATGGACGTCCTGCGGTTTGCAGCTTTGAGCTGCGCGCCGACGACCACGTCGTCGTGGTAGAGCAGCATCCGCCACGGTTGCGATGGCGACGAAGGAAACACCCGCATCGCCGCCCAGAACCGATCACTCCAAGGCCCCGCCGCGTGGGCCAGCTTGGGGACGATCTTGTCGGGCAAACATACAGTCCACCTGAACGCTGGGCCACCGTCTCGGCGCGGCAATTCGATAACATCCAGAAGCGGCGCCACCGCGCGAGCCACGTCGGCGCCCACGGTCGCCGCCGCCACGTGCTCGTCGTCGTCCTGCAGCAGGACGCGAGCCACCCTGCGCGGGGAAGGCGGGTGGAGATCGGTTGGGCATTTTGAAAAGAAAAAGCCGACCAAACAAAACATCCTTCAAACACATTGCGCATTATGATTTTTGGATTCCGTGCACCTGTCCAGCGCCGCCCGCGATACGCCCCGCAGAAGCGCTGCCTCCTGCAGCCTCTGACGCTTGCCAGGAGGCCATCGCTCGGCCATGGCGCCGCCCCCGCCTGGCGCGCCGCCGCGGGCGCAGAAGCGCTGCCCCCTGCAGCCTCTGACGCTCGGCAGGGGGCCATCGCTCGGCCATGGCGCCGCCCCCGCCTGGCGCGCCGCCGCGGGCGCCCTTCGAGCCGTTGAAGTAGGGTGGGTGAGGCGGTGGAAAAGGTTGACAACGGATGACGGATGGGTGACAACGGATGACGGATGGCGGGGCACCGCCGACGACGGATGGCTGACAACAGGCGGTGCACCGCCAGAAGACTCCTGAGCATGGACAGGAAGCGGAGTACCGCCGACGACGGATGGCTGCACACGGGCGGTGCACCGCCAGAAGAGTGCGGGGCATGGACAGGAGGCGGAGTACCGCCGTCGGCGGATGGCTGGCAACGGGCGGTGTACCGCCAGAAGAGTGCGGGGTGTGGACAGGAGGCAAACTACCGCCGTCGGCGGATGCTGCCCATGGGCGGTGCACCGCCAGAAATAAGAGGAGCATGGCTACAAGGACGCCGTGCACGAGGAAAGGGAGGCGGACCACGGAGGAATATAGTTTTTGTCTAAGCGAGGGAAGTCTGCGCGGGCGGGGGCAGACTTCCAGCGCGCCTCCAGCGCGCCCCAGCGCGCGTCGCAGCGGCTGGGGACTGAGCAGGGCAGCCGCCGCCGAGCTCAGTCCCTCGAGGTGTTCTTCTTGCTGTACTTCTTGGCCTGTAGAAGGATGATCGGGACGCAAACGCGATCGATCGGCGGTCGAACGCGATCGATCGGCGGTCGATCGCGATCGAACGGCGCTCGATCGGCGGTCGATCGATCGATCGGCGGTCGACCGATCCGAACGCGATCGGTCGGCGGTCGATCGGCGAAATCCTCGATGGGTCGAGCGGTCGATCAGCAAAATCTTCGATCGATCGATCGGCAGTCGAGCGGTCGATCGGCGGAGCACCGCCATCCACGATGGATGAAAAGGCCGTTGAGCAGCTCGCGTGCTCGATGGCCGAACGCAGGCCACCGACAGCGGTCTTTGCGTCGGCGAGGGCTGCCTCCAGGGCCTTCGCCTCGTACGGCAAGCTCGCCCTGGGGTCCTCGAGCGCGGTCTTCGCGGCCTCCCTGAGCTTCGAGAGATCCTTGTGGCTGTCCTTCGCGTTCTTCACCGCCCAGGTCGGCACCCTGGAGCAGTCCTCGTCGTCGAGGAGCGATGCGAGCTGCACGTCCCAGGACCCCGTCTTTTCCAGCGTCTTCATCGCCAACGCCTTGCGGTCCTTGATGGCCTTCTGGACACGCTTCTGCTCGCTGCGTTCCCTCCTGATGCGACTGCGCGAGTCCCTCCCTTTCTTGCCGTGGTCGTTGCGGCTCCTCGAGCGCTGCTTCTCGCGAGACTGGGAGCGACCCGTCTTGCGGCTGTCCTTCTTGCTGTGCGCCCTGCGGCTCCTCGAGCGGGCCTTGTCCTTCTTGCTGTGCGCCCTGCGGCTCCTCGAGCGGGCCTTCTCCTTCTTGCTGTGCGCCCTGCGGCTCCTCGAGCGGCGGCCCTTCGCGTCGGCTCTGCGGGAACCTCTGGAAGAGCGGTGCTTCTGGCGGCTGTCCGCCCTGCGGCCGCGGCTGCTGCGCTTGCGGCCGCGGCTGGGGAAGCGGTCCGCGCCGTCGCCGCTGCTGGAGTGGCCCCGCTTCAGCTGGCGGTTCTGCGAACAGTCGCTGTCGCCGCTCCGACTCGTCGAACGGCGACCAGCGCCTGTGGGGCCCTCGTAGCCACCGCTCGGCGAGCGGTGCGTCTTTTGCGGGAGTGGCTCCACGGCTCTCTCATGCTTCGGTGGGGATGGCCTCGGCGGCTTCCTGTTCTGGCGGAGCTCCTGCCTCACTGTCTCTTCGATGTTCTCCTGCCTGCTGCCCTCGATGCGGATGCGGTAACAATCCTGCTTCAAGTCGGAATTGTACCTCACGTCGTTGTTGGCACGGACGGCGTCCGCGTCGTACCCCTCCTGGGCCCAGACGGACAAGGGCTTCCAATCCCCGCCCTTGGTCTCCGTGAGGCGTTCCTTCCTCGAGACGCTGAGGACCCTCACCAGCTCCTCTTCGAACTGAGCGTTGTTCTCAATGGAAGGGTCGTCCATCGAGCGCCAGAACGCCTGCTGGTCCGCCTTGCGCATGAGAGCGAACGAGCGCGGTGGCCAGTGCGCATAGCAGCGCTGCACCATCGAACTCTTGCTGTTGCAGCTCCCACACCACCACGTGTTGGCGCTCTTCTGGGCGAGCCTGAAGCGGACGCTCTCCGCATCCCGACCGCACTTGGCGCACGTCGGGCCTGGACAGGGTGGGTCGTAGCCCGTCGTGAAGCGGCCGTAGTCATCTTTTGCTTCGTCCGTGGCGGCCTCGAACGTGTCTGAGGGCGCGGCCTGCGGCTCCTCTGCTGCCGCCTCTGCCTCCGTCGGCGCTGCATCCTGACGCTGCTGCTGTGGCTCTGCATCCTCCTCCGCTGCCGGCGGTGCTTGCGAGGCTGCAACCGACTTCTTGTCGTGCTGCGTCTGGGCCTGCTGCTGTGGCTCTGCCTCGTCCGCCCCTGCTGCTGCGTCCTCCGCCGTCGAAGGTGCCGCCGCTGCTGGCTTCTTCTTCGCTTTCTGTTTGGCCTTTGCCTTGGGCTCCGCGCTCGCCTTTGCCTTCGCAGGCGGTGCGCCGCCGCCCTTCTTCGCGGTCAAGAACTGAGAAAGCGAGCGCTGCGACGGGGGCTGCTTGGCGGGCGGCACGGCGGCGGGGCGCCTGAGGAGAGGCCGCCCCGCCTTCCCCGCCTTTGGTTTCGCAGCGGCCGCGACCTCCTCAGGCACGCGCTGCGGGGGCTCCTGCGGAGTCGCAGGCGAGGAGGCCTTGGGCCAAGGCGGAGCTGCACTGGCCTCCGCCGAGGTGTCGCCTTCCTCGGCCTTCACAGAACCAAGCTCCTGCGGCCTCGAGCCTGCTTCCTGCGGCTCGTTCTTGAACGAGTCTGCTGCCTGCGGCCTCGAGCCTTCTTCCTGCGAGCTGTCTTCGGACGGCACGGGTGACTTGACGCCCTCGTGCAAGAAGGGGGGCGCGGGCGACTCCTCCTCGGCGGCCGCCATGGCCCGCGGCGCCGCGGCCCCCGCGGCCGCGCGCGCGGCCCCCGCGGCCGCGCGCCAGCACAAAACGGCTGTCGAGAACACGGCGCGAGGATGAAAGGGAACAAGGGGCAAGGCGGATGAGAGAGCAGGTTGGTTCTGGAGAAGTGGACAAGGCTGCGCAACACAGCCTACACAATTGGAACAACAGGCGGTGCGCCGCCGAAAACGCGCGGCGCGATGCGACAGCCGCGACAAGGAAAACAAATGATCGGCGTGGCGCTCACGAATATACATGCAAACAATGGGCGGTGCGCCGCCGACGACGAGGATCGATGGGCGGTGCGCCGCCGACGAACTTGTCTAACCATGCAATGGGCGGTGTGCCGCCGACAACGACGATCGAAGGGCGGTGCGCCGCCGACGAAATTGTGCAACCATACAATGCGCGCTGCGCCGCCGACAACGACGACCGATTGGCGGTGCACCGCCGACGAGATTGCCCAATCATAAATTGGGCGGTGCGCCGCCGACAAGTCCAACCGATGGGCGGTGCACCGCCGACGAAATTGTCTAATCATACAATGGGCGGTGCGCCGCCGACAACGACGATCCATGGGCGGTGCGCCGCCGACGAAATTGTGCAACCAGGCAATGGGCGGTGCACCGCCGACGGAAACGTCAAACAAAACAAAGGGCGGAGCACAGCGGACAAGTCCAACCGATGGGCGGTGCGCCGCCGACGACTACGTGGTGGCAAGGTTGTGATGCTGATGGCGGTGACGACGATGATGCTGGTGGTGACGATGATGGTGGTGGCGAGGTGCTGACGATGATTTCTGGTGATGGTGAGGTGGTGATGGCGAGGTGGCGATGGTGATGTGGTGGTGAAGGTGAGATGGCGAGATGGCGATGGTGATGGTGATGGCGATTCCGACGAATCGGAACGAGCTCGGCGCGGCTGCGCTGAGGGCTGCGTTCCTGCGCCGCGTATCGCGGCGTATCCTGGCGTATCCTGGCGTATCCTGGCGTATCCTGGCGTATCCTGGCGTATCGCGCGACGGCGCGCCGCGATGCGCCAGGATACGCCAGGATACGCCGCGATACGCCAGGATACGCCCGTATCGCGGCGTATCCTGGCGTATCCTGGCGCATCGCGCTCCGCGGCACCCCGCGATGCGCCAGGATACGCCAGGATACGCCAGGATACGGCAGGATACGGGCGTATCCTGGCGTATCGCGGCGTATCTTGGCGTATCCTGGCGTATCGCGTCGCGCCGTCGCGCGATACGCCGCGATACGCCAGGATACGCCAGGATACGCCAGGATACGCCAGGATACGCCGCGATACGCGGCGCAGGAAACCAGCCCTCATCGCAGCCGCGCCGAGATCGTTCCCTCTCCTCCTCCTCATCCTCATTCTCTTTCCTCACCACTCCTCCTCCTGCTGCTCCTCCTCCTCCTCCCCCTCCTCCTCCGATGGTGGTGATCGGAATGATGATGGTGAGAATGATGATGAAAAATGGTGGGGAAGGACTCCTCCCCCCCCCCCTCCTCCTCCTCCTCCTCCTCCTCCTCATTCCCCTCCTCCTCTTCCTCGCCCTCTCCTCGCCACCACTCCTCCTCTTCCTTCTCCTCCTATGGGGGTGATCGGAATGATGAGGATGAGAATGGCAATGCTACTCATGATGATGATGATGATGATGATGATGATGATGATGATGGTGGTGATGTTGATGACGATGATGTTGATGATGATGATCGCAGTTTTCCAAGAAAGAATGGCGGACCCGCCAAAGATAAGAGTGCGCGCACGGCCCGCGCGCGCGCGAGCGACCGCGCGGATGCGCCGAAGAGTTGCGGGGGTCAGAAGCCGACCGACAGCCTTTCCGCCCCACCCCGATTCTCATGCCCCTCCCCATGCCGCACCCCCCTCCCATGCTCCTCTCCATGCCCCTTCCCTCCGCACCTCCCTCACCGTGCCCCTCCCCGATCTGTCAGTCGGCGTCGAACCCCCGCGGGGCCCAAGGCGGCCTACGCGGCCGATGCAAGCCCTGCGCGGGCGGCGCGGCGGGCTGCTAGGCCGACGAGGCGGCCGAAGAGGGCGGCCGACGAGGCGGCCGAAGGGGGCGGCCGACGCCGCCGCGACGGGAGGACCCCAACGTGGCCTCACGACGCGTTGTTGGAGAGCCAGCTGGCCAGCGTCTCCTGCAGGTCGGCGAGGGCCGCCTGCTCGGCGCGGAACGCCACGGCCGACCGCTCCGCCACTGCCAGGCAGGCCGCCGAGCACATCCTCGCCCTCGTGACGCTGTCGAGGATCACCTGCGCCTGCGCTGAGTTCAGCTGCACGGTGGCCTCGGGCGCGATGTTGGCGCTGACGGGCGAGCTCGCTCCGCTCATGTTGAGCTGAAGCGGACCGCCCTTGCCGCTGCCCTTCGGGAAGGCCGCCGCCACTGCACTCTGGCTGAGTGGAGCGACCTGCTCGGGAGGCTGGTACGGCGCACTGCGAGCGCCACGGCGGCGGTTGTTCTTGCACCACTGCTCGTCGTTGGCCTTCTGCCAGCGCTCCCACTCGTCCGTGTCCTCAGTCCACTCCTCGACCTTCAAGCGCGCCCCGCGATCGCTCGCGCCATTCGTCGAACCTCGAAGGCGCTCGGACCTCGGTGAGCCGAGCGCCACCGAGGTTCGCCGAAAGACGTGGGCAAGCAATCGTTTGGGCGCGCCGACCTCGGCGATGGCCAGTTGAAGATCCGCGTCGACATCCTCGAGGAGGTGGTAGCTCGACTTCACCAAGTGCGTCTTGAGCCTCGACAGGGCCTCATCTCGCGACGCGCCCTTGAAGAAACTCCCGCGTTTCGAGCAGGTCCCCGACAACGGGCACGTGCACCCGAAGACGCTGATCATGGGCATCTCGCGAAGAGAAGAGCTCGATGGCGCACTGGAGGCCCGCGATCGAGAGCGCGCCAAAGACGGCGCGAAGGGAGGCGGCCGCGAAGGCTGCGAGAGCGCGCCGAGGACGGCGGATGGGCGCCCGCGAAGGCGCGCGCGGGAAAAGCGCGGCGCAAGCGCAGCCTGGAGCCTGCGGCTGCGGAAAACATCATAAGAGGAATGGAGGAGGCGTGCAGGGAGCGTGGAGCACGCACAGGCGGTACACCGCCGAAGCTGAATGGGGGGGAGTGCTGGGAGTCCAGCGCGCGCGGGCGGTGCACCGCCGAAGTTAGGCGGAGTGCCGCCGACGAGAGCCCATGACAGGCGGTGCCCCGCCGATTTTTTGCTGGCGACGCGCGCAAAAGGATATTCGCGAACGGTCCCGCGAGCGCGGCGCACGCCTACCGCGACAGCCGCCAGCGGCGAAGAACGGCACCTGAAAATCGGAAAATCAGATGCCGACTGAAACTTCCACTCCGCTCTCTTTCCATTTGTCTCCTGGCTCACCGTCCATCACCTCTCCGCTCTCACGTCCCCCCGCCCCTCATGGATGTTTCAGTCGGCGTCTGACCTCCGAGGGGGTTGTCAAAGCCCGCGGCCCGCGAGTCTCAGAGGTACAGCCCGCGGTTCTTGGAAGGCATCGCCTTGACCGTCAGGGGCAGTGGAGGCGGCCGCACGGCCGCTGCCTTTGCCGCGGGCGCCGAACTCGCGGCCGTCGGCCGCGGGGGCGGCGGTGGCGGCGGTGGCGGCGGCGGCGTCGGCGCGAGGTACGGGCCGCCGCCGCTGTCCTGGAGCGAGCGGCGCGGTGGCGCGCGGCCGTATTTGGAGGCGTACCACTCCGACTTGGGGCCTGAACCACCACGGTTGCCCCAGCGCTTCCCGCTCTTGCGCCACGTCTGGCCGCGCCAGAATTGCGGGCCACCGTGCATGGGCGCGGGCGGCCCCCTGCTGGCGCGACCCCAGATGCCGACGTAGCGCTGCAGCAGTTCCAGTGGCTCCTGGACGCGCTTGGAGTTCCAGGCGATCGGCGCGCTCTCGCTCAGCAGCGAGCGCAAGAACTTGTACGCCTGCACCACGTCCTCTGGCGCCGCAGACGCTTTCGGCACTTCGGGTACCTTGGCGACGAAGGCGCCCACGTTGGGCGCGCCTGAGGCGCCCACGTTGGGCGCGCCTGCTGGCGGTTGCGCCTGGCGCCACGGCGGCTGAGGCTTCTCCGACGGCGGCTGCTGCTGCTGCTGCTGCACCTCCTGCTGCTGCTGCTGCTGCTCCGCCCGCCACGTGCCGCCAGCGTCTCGGGTGCGACGTGGCGGCGACTTCGGCGCCGCGCCCTGATTGTGGACGGGGATGAGCGTCGGTCCTTGCTTCGCCTCTGGCGAGGGGTCGCTGCTGCTGCTGCCAGGGCACTCCGCCGTCTGCCAGCCTGGCGGCGCGGGATCGGCGATGATGTCATCCATGCCTGCCTCCTGCGCAAGGCAAGGTAAACGCCGAGAGCACCGTCGCTTCTGGGCCCTGCCCCGCCGCCGCCTGCATCCAGGCCAACGCGGGCGAACGGGGGCGGGGCCGCATGGGCGTCGGGCGCGCTCGATCCGTTTCCCTCGAGCCTGGGCGAACATCTCGAAGAGGTTCAAGGCTTCGGCGACCTGCTCGAAAAGCGACTGGCTCGCATCTGAAGCCGCCGTGTGCACCTCAACAGGAATCCAGGAAATCAGCCTGCACTGCCCAAGCGGACGCTTCGGGCTGAGCAGGCGTTTTCTGAATTCCCAGCGCCTCCGCGGAGTTGTCCATGGCGCTGCTGGCCGCGCCCTCGCTCGCCATGCGCCCGCGAAGCGCCCGCGGCCGCTGGCGGCAGCGGCGCGGGGAGGGGCGCCGCGGGACCCGCGGGGAGGGCTGCTTGAATTGAAAAGGCGCGGGGGGAGCGGCGGAGGGAGGCGGGCAAGGGCGAGGCAGCGGTCAGAGAAATGAGAACGCCCATGGTAATGGAACCAGCGAAGGCGGAACACCGCCGACAACAGATGGAGGCGGTGCACCGCCAGGCAAACCTTCCAATAAATACGAAGAACCGCCTGAGCAGCGCAAGGACAAGCAAGGCCCGATGAGATTACGATCCGATTTCGATCCGAGTTCCTTGTTTTCTGAACGCAGGCTGCGCGCCCCACGCGCCGCCCGCGGCAAATCCGACTGAGAGTCATGCATCGCGCCACCGAAGCAGGTCGCCTCAGAACTCGCCCTTGCGAGCCTCCAGCTCGCTCTGCACCAGCGCCTTGGCCCAGGCGATGGCGGCCTCCTGAGTGGCAGATGAAAACCGTCATAAACGCAAAGTGGCCCGCGGGGTCTCTTTGCGCATATGATTGGAGCGAGGCCACGCGCGGCCGCAACAACGCGCTCCGCCGCCGCGCATCGAGCCCCGTGGCCACGCCGATTGGAGGAGATGGGACCCAAAAGTGTCCTTCTCCTTGCCGTTCCTGTACTTCTTGCTCTTGGTGCCGCCTGGCCCGCTGCGCCCGCTCCTGAAGAGAATCTGGCTGCGAGTGGTCTCGTCGTCATACCGCGGTGCTTTCAGCTTGCATGCTGCCGCCTTCGCCTTCGCAATCTTCTTCGGTGTTGCCTCGGCTTTTGCCTTTGCCTTTGCCTTCGCCGCCGATGGCTTCGCCGTGCCATCTGAAGCCTTTGTCTTCGCCAAGGCCGCCACTGCGTCGGACTTCCTCCGCTTCTTCTCGCCCTTCTCCGCTTTCCAGCCAGAGGAAGTACGTTGCCCCGCCGCTTGGAGGAGAACCAGGGCAGCGTCGGCAGGCAGCTTCGCCAGCGGCAGTGTCGGATCCACCTTGACAGCGGCAAGTGGCAATAACCAATCGCCGCGCCTGCGACGCCCCGCAG
Source organism: Prorocentrum cordatum (assembly GCA_963575745.1). Lineage (NCBI taxonomy): Eukaryota > Dinophyceae > Prorocentrales > Prorocentraceae > Prorocentrum > Prorocentrum cordatum. The sequence goes on along the minus strand of CAUYUJ010001596.1, from coordinate 60,130 downwards.
AGGGCGCGCCGCTGCCTTGGGCAGAGGCGCGCCCCCGTGAATCGCGGAGGCCGCGGAGGCGGGCCCAGGTTACCGTCCAAAAACCTTTGCCTTCTTCTGCGGCGCCCCCTTCGCGTCCACCTCGGACTCGCTCGAGCTCAGCACCATGACGTCAACGGCCGATGCCTTGACCTTGGCGCCACCGCCCAACTTTGAGGCCGCGGCCGCAGGCGCCGCTCCCGACATCGCGGCAGGCTTGCCCGCGGGAGCTGCTGGAGTGGGAGTCGTCGGCCCGCGCTGCGAGACGAGGGCGGCCGCCGCTGGGTTCGGCCACCCGCCGCGGGTGTTGTGCGTTGGGATCACCCCCAACGGCAACGCCGCTGGCGTCGCGGCTCCCAAGGGAGGCGTCGCGGCAATCGTCGCGGCTGCAACCGCAACGCTTTGCATCGGAGAAGGCGGCGGCAGAGGCGCGAAGGCGATCGGCGGCAACGCCGCCCGCTGCGGCGTTGCCTGGGCGCCGAGCGCTGCGTTCCTGTTGCCGCGCAAGCTGATGAGCTTCCCGAGGATCTGCGTCTCGAGAAGCCCAATTGTCGGCTGCACGGGCCCCTCCGAGGCGAACGCCTGCTCGTACAGCGTCGGCCTCTCCTGCTGGAACAGCGCCGCCGAGGGGGGAGAGCGCGCCGACAAACTCGGTCGCCTTGCCTCGAGCAGCTGTGTAGGCAGGGGAACGCCACGTGGTCTTCACCAACTGCAAGTACACGTCCAAGAGCTGCGGAGTCGGCGAATTCTTCTCGATGCCTGATCGCTGGCACGCCAGGAACATGAACGCGGCTAGCATGCCAAACGTCGGCTCGGAAGGGTTCCGGAGCCCGAGGCGCTCCAAGTGGCGCATCAACATGACAAATTTCGAAGCGAACGACTCGGTTGGGCTCAGCAGCACGTGCCACGTGGAGGCAGTAAGCAACTCCACGAAGCACTCGTAACTTTGCCCTTTGGCCTTCGTGCGCCTCCCGCAGAGCCACTCGGTCGCGGCGCCGACCAAATCGTGACTGAACCCCGTCTGCCCGAGCTGGGTCAGCAGCTGCCCTTTCTCCGTGGCCGTCCACCTGCAAAACGACGGGGGAATGTTAGACGGCGGGGAGGAGGGGGGAGCGGGCGGCGTTCCGCCGAACGGAGGCGGGGACCTCCTCGAAGGGGGAACGGATGGCCTCTCGCCCGTACGGGATCTTTGACCCGAGCCTCACCTCTGGCCTTCGATGAGCGCGCGCACCTTCCCGAAGTGCAGCTGCTCTGCAGCGCCCCTGGAAGGCCCGCTCGCCGCTGCAAGCGCCGCGGCTGCCTCGCCCAGGGCAGCCTGGACGCGCTCCATCGCGCCGCGGCGCGTCGGGGGGCGCCCGCCCCGCGGCCCCTCCAGAAGCGCTCGGTGGGACAGGGGCAGCGTATTGTGGCGAAGGGAAATGGCATGGCCCTTCACGTCTTCCTTCTGCTATCCTCTCCTCCCCCCTCTCCCCTCCTCCCCCCTCCTGGGCGGTGCGCCGCCAATGCGACCAATCAAACGGTATATGATGAAACGTGCGCCGAAGGCGGTGCACCGCCAACGAATGCAGAAACACCTCGCGCAATCAAGGTGACGTGGGCGGTGGGCCGCCAAATGCGATGACAAACTCGGGCGAAGCATGCGCCGCGGGCGGTGCACCGCCAACGCGAAAGAAACGCATCGCGCAATCACGGGGACGTGGGCGGTGTACCGCCAAATTCGATGACGAATTCGGATGAAACGTGCTGCGTGGGCGGTGCTCCGCCGATGCGTGAAGAAACGATTCGCGCAATCAAGGGAACGTGGGCGGTGCACCGCCAACGCGACGAAACTTCAATCAACATGTGCAAAACGTACAAATTGCAATACGCGGGCAAAACATAGCGATGGGCGGTGCGCCGCCAATGCGATAAAACTGCTCAGAATTTGCAAGACGTGGGCGGTGGGCCGCCGAAACGAATCACATCAGAACGCGCCGCGATGAGAAGTGCGGGCGGTGTGCCGCCAATGCGCATGGCATCCCCTCCCGATCCCCCCCCCGCCATTCCCGCCCCCTCTCTCCTACCCCCCAGGCTGCGCGGGTTGAGCTCGGTGATGAACGGCCTTCTCGGTCGCCTGGCGCCTGGCGAAACGCTGTGCTGAAGAAAACCTGCGCGTTTTTCGGTGTCCGACCCCCTTTTCAAAAAGCAGACGAAAAAGCAGACTTATCGGACTTAAACTTATCTTATTTATAAGTATAACTACAAGTAACTTATAAATATGGCAATTGGGTGCACACAAGTAACATATGTTCTACATGTGATTTAAGTATATATGTTAATGACTTAAGTTAGATGTGGATGGTAGTTGCAGGATCTTAACATATCTCACTACAAGTGATTTCAAGTTACTTACAAATAACTTCATATATAATTGAAGTAACTTATAAGTGACTTCATCTGACATAAATCTCATATGTCAACGCCATCACCAAAGTACCCATCCAGCGCCGGATGGGTATGCCGCCAGATGGCTATCTGAGCACCCCCCCTCAGGTCCGAGACCCGAAATCCTTCACATCACTAATTTTGGGTCTCGGAGCCCACAGGGCGGTTTTTTTTCATGTTTTCCATTCGACGTTCCATGGAGCCCGATGTCATTCCGAGGCCGCGCGTCGAAGGTTTTCGATGGCGCGTCGCGTTGTGCGATGTCACGTGCGTTGGGGTCGTCAAAGGCTTGCGTGCTTGTTGCGGATCGGTTGATGTGGGTTGGGGTTTCTCAGGATTGTACATTTGCTTTGCGCTGGGGCGGTTTCGACCCCCATCCCTGGCAGATCCACCCCGCGGGTAACGTCGCAGGAAGAGTTCGAACATATCGTTCGTAGTGCCAGCGATGCCGTCGCGGACATTGACCGCGCCACAGGGGGAGGTCGTCCAGAAATGTCCTACCATATTGCAGTGTTGGTTCTTCGTTTTGAAAAGACACCGCCCCGCGTCATTCCTTCCGGCCTCCTCCCTCGTCCTCCCTCTTCGCGTATCTGCCCCTGCTCTCCGCGTGTCCCCGTCGCCATCGTCCATCGTCATCGTAGGCATTACCATCATCATCAGCATCATCAGCATTCTCGTCGTCTCCATCATCAATACCACCACCATCCTCATCAACATCATCAAAACACCCCCCTTGTTCCCCCGCGTCTATGCTTCGCCACATCCCTCGCAAGTCTCGTGGCCTTGTGAGGTGCTCCACCGAAGGCCCCATGGGCAGGGTCCTTAGTGCGCCGCCCAGCCCATGTCGGCACGCCCTTCAGGCGCTTCGTGTCCCCATGAGGAGCTCATCGGAGGTCCCGGCGGCAAGGTCCACATGCCGTCGCCCAGGCCACATTGACACACCCTCAAACATTTCGTGCCCCAACAGGCAGTTCCACCCCAAAAAGGTCCCAGCGGCAGGTTTCCCAGGCCGCCGCCCAGCATATTTCGGCATGCGTTTCGCACGTTTCGTGGTCCCACGGGGAGCTGCACTGACGGCCCCACAGGCAGGGCCCACAGGCCGCCGCCCAGCCCATTCCGTCATACGCTCACACGCTTCGTGGCCCCATTGGGGAGCACCCCCGATGGCCCAAGCGACAGGGTCCACATGCCGTCGCCCAGCCCATGTCGTCCACGAGTGGCGCCCAGCAAGGCTCCAAGAGCGCCCCAAGAGGCGCCGAATAAGTTGCACCCTCATGCAAATAGTTTTTGTCACTTGTGGGGGTCCTCTTGGGGCCCTCTTGGGGCATTCTTGGGGTCCTCTGGGAGCGTTCTTGGGGCCTTCCCGAGGCCCCAGTGGGCCCCCAGAGGGCCCCAAGAACGTTCCCCGAGGGCCCCAAGAGGGACCCCCCAAAAGTGGTACAAAGAATTCGCGCGAACGCGCAATCTGTGGTAGGCCTTTCGGGGCCCTCTGGGAGCTCTCTTGGGGCCCCTTTGGTGGCGCCTTGGGGACTTGGGATGGCTCCGAGAGGCTTCGGGATTGCGCCAGACCGCCACAAGACAGCTCCGAGACGGCCGTCGAACACCACGGGTGAAAGCAAGTGAGGCTAGGGAACAGGGCCTCTGGTAAGCCGCCACTGCGCCCCCTGGACTACCCAGACAGCGAGGGGACCTGAAACGCCCTGGGGCTCCAGGGGCCCCAGATTAGTGAAGTGAAGGTTTTTGCCCTGCCAGCACCCCGAAATTCTTCACTTCACTAAACCGGACCCAGGACGAACTCGCTACGCTCCAGTCCCGCAGGAGATCCGAGACTCCCGCCGCCGCCCGGGGACGCTGCTGCATTGCGGTGCTCTGGTCATTGTTAATGGCTTCCGCGGGCTGCAGCGGCTCACTTCCATGACTACCCCGACTCACGAATCCAGTGGTTGGTCTGGCTCTATGGGTTGGTTTCGTTGTGTCGGTTGATTTTATGTTTGGTTGGCGGTCGGTGGATTTCGCGTTGTTCATTGGTGTCGTGAAGTGATTTGTCGTTTGGTTGGTCAGTGCCGTTTTGTTGATTCGTGCCGTTTTGTTGGTTGGTGTCGTTTCGCTGGTTGGTGTCGTTTTGTTGCTTGGTGTCGTGTTGTTGCTTGGTGTCCTTTGGTCGGTGTCGATTTGTTGGTTTGTTGGTTGGTGTCGTTTTGTTGGTTGGTGTCGTTTTGTTGCTTGGCGTCGTCCTGGCGGCGTGGCCGATAATCGGCGGCCTGCAATGGCGCCAGGATTTGTTTCGGCCAGCCTTGATCGCCCTCATCATTCTCATATTCGTCAGCGTCAGCACTCGTCGCCCCCATCCGCGCACACATGCGGCCCTGGTACGGCTCTCACGCGGCCCTGCGAAGGCCTTCACTGTGCTCCCCAAAGCTTTCTGAAGGGCCCCCCAGAGGCCCCAAGAGGGCACTGGAAATTGTCGCTTCCAACTCCACCAGGCGGAGGTCAACAAGGGTCTCACTGGTGCACTTCCAGGAATCGTCGTTCGATCCTCTTGGGGCCCTCCTGTGGCCTTCTGGAGCCGTCTTGGAAGCTCCGAGCGGCTCCATGAAGGCGCCGGGCGATATCGCTTCCAATTCCGCCAGGTGGAGTTAGACCAGGGGCTCACTGAGGCCCCTTTTTGCGCCCTCCTCTGCCTTTGAAAAAGCCCCCATGGGGTTCTTCAGTGCCGTCTTAGGGCCCCTAAGAGGCCTCCAGTAGGGTATTGAAGTTATCGCTTCCAACTCCGCCGCGCGGAGTTGAACCCAGGGCGGCTCTCTGTGGCCCTTTCGGGGCCTTCTTAGAGCTTTTCTGAGGCCCTAAGTGGGCCCTGGGAGGTGTCATTTTCACGGGCGTTGAAAGTGACACCGCGGAGGGCCCTCTTGGGCCCTTCTTGGGGCCTCTCTTGGGTCCCTCTGGGAGCCCTCTTGGTGCCGCCCTGGGGCCTTCTCGGGGCCTTCTTGGAGCCTTTCTGGTGCTCTTTAAGTGGGCCCTGGGAGGTGTCACTTTCACGGGCGCTGAAAGTGACACCTCGAAGGGCCCGCTTTCCCTCGTAGCGCTGCCCGTGGCCGGGGCATTGTGCAGCGCATCCCTCGTCGAACGCATTTTGTCGGACGCGTGGTCGAATTCCGCCAGTTCGGTCGAGATGGTGGTCAAGCGTTTCGGTTGCAATGTAGCCATGCGGATCTGAGCTTACCATTTCTTGCCATTTTGGTGGGGGCTCGCAGGAGCGTTTGTGTTGTGATCAACTGTGCTCGATATATCCAGCGGCAGCGTTTCATCCCAATATCTTATTTTGAAAAAAGTCAGCAGGGGCCAAATTGGTGATGTGAAGCAACATCGGTCTCGTATCAGGGCTGCCGCCGGATGGGTACCTGCCGGGCGCCGGCTGGGTACCCCTACCAATCCAGCGGCCGCCGGACGGGTATCTGCCAGGTGCCGGCTGGGTTCCCCTACCCATCAAGCGCCGGATGGGTATGCCGCCGGATGGGTATCTGAGCGCCCCCCCCTCAGGGCTGCCGTTGGATGGGTATCTGCGGGGTGCTGGCTGGGTACCCCTACCCATCCAGCGCCGGATGGGTATGCCGCCGGATGGGTATCTGAGCGCCCCCCCCCCCTCAGGGCTGTATTTGCTGTGTGCCGGTTGTGTGCCCATCCAGCGCCGGATGGGTATGCCGCAGGATGGGTATCTGAGCGACCCCCCCCTCAGGGCTGCCGCCGGATGGGTATCTGCTGGGTGCCCGCTGGGTTCCCCTTCCCATCCAGCGCCGGATGGGTATCCCGCCGGGTTGGTTCTCCTCCACCGCCTCGGCGTGCACTCTGGCTGCGACTGCGTCGACAACGACAGCTGCGAGGATAATGCCAACTTTGCCAGTGTTGGCGACGACGACGTCGAAGGGGACGACGACGATGACGACGCCGAAGACGTCGGCGACGACGACGACGATCAGGACGATCAGAATAATTTCGATGACGACGAGGACGACGACGACGACGTCGGCGGCGGCGACGACAACGACGACGACGAAGACGACGACGACGTCGACGACAACGACGACGACGACGTTAACGGCCACGACGACGACGACGACGACGACGACAAGGACGACAAAGGCGACAACGACGACGACGACGACGAGGGCGATGGCGACGACGACGACGACGACGACATCGACGAGATTGTCGACGATGGTTCTAGTCCATTCGCCCCCCCTCTCACCCCCGTTCGAGGAGAAGGAACAGAAGAAGGAGGAAGAACAGCGGAAGAAGGACTTCAAGCGGCGCTTGGAGCAGAAGGAGGAGGGGCGCTTGTGGGGCCCCCAGCCGAAGTGTTGGTGGAGGGCGACGAGGATGATGGAGGAGGAGAGGGGCGAGGATGACGCGGATGAGGGGGCGGGGGAAGTGGGGCGGCAGGAGTGGGAGGAACAGGAGGAAGCGGAGGACATCATGGAGCCGGGGGGAGAGGCGGGGCGGGGCGGGTGCGGGGGGGGGGGGGCGGAGGAGGGGGGCGAGGAGGAGGATAGGATAGGACACTTCGAGCGGAGTAGACATCACAAGCCAGCATGGGCGTGCCACGGGATAATGCCCGAGCCTTCCCGCCACAACCTGGACCCGAGGGGTCCGGGTTGTTGGCCGGAAGGGGGAGGGCAAGATCCACGGGCATGTCCACCGCGACCTGCGGTGTCTACTAAAATGCTTTCCTCTGCGGCTCCTCGCGCGACTTCGGCGGGAGGAGGAGGAGGCGAAGGAGGAGGGGGGGGGGGGGGGGAGGAGGGGAGAGGGAGGAGAGGAGGAGGAGGAGGAGGAGGGAGGAGGGGGGGAGGAGGTCGACGAGAAGGGCGCGGGCGCATGGAGGAGGAAGAGGAGGAGTAGCAGGAGAAGGGGGGGGAGGAGCAGCAGGAGGAGGTGGAGGAGGAGGAGGAGTTTTTTTTGGGCGTTCTCTTTTCCTCTTCTGCTCGGCCGACCCGGCGTTTCAGTTGTGGCCAGGGCGCCGCGCGCGTGGCGCGCTTCGCTTTGCCCCGTCTGCGTTTCGCGCCTCCGTCCTATATCCGCCGTCGTTTCCGCCGCCGCCTTCCCAGTGCCCGTCGTTCTTTCTCAGTGGGTTCTGCCGTTTCCTTGGGTTCCCGCGGGGGGTCGTTTCGGCCCGTGTCCCGGCCGCTGTGTCTTCATCGTTTTCTTGTTTGGCTCTCCTCCCCTTGCTTGGCTCCTCTGCTTGTGTTGGCTTGTTCCTGTTTTTTTCCCCTATTCCCCCCCCCCCCCCCCCCTGTGTCTTGTCCTTGCTTGGTGGTGTGCGTTTCTGTCGGGTCTCTGGTATTTTTGTTTCTTTGCGAGTGTTCCTTGGTGTCGTCGTCGTTCTTTTCGCTTTCTCTTCCCTCCCTTTTTGTCTTTCGTGTGCTCCTTGACTCCTTCTAGTTGGTTCCTTCGTTGTTCTGCTTGTCGGCCTGCCTGCGTTGGCTTTGCGTGGGTTGCGTGCGTGCGCAGGGCAAGTTAGATGGCATGGCTGGGCTAGCCGAAGAGCTGGCCGGTCGGGCTTTGATGGGGCGAACGCTTGCGATATCCTTATGCTTCTATTTGCTGGCCCGTCTCAGTTTTCTGCCCCTTCGGCGGGGGGGGGGAGGGGGGGGTGGGGAAGGCGCGGTGGGGGCAGGGGGTGGCGGACGCAAGAGGAGAAACGCGGGGGCGACAGGGGGTATTCTCTTCGGTGTTTATCAAGACTATCTCGGTTGCGTTGCCGTTTTCGCGAGTTGTGGTGGTGGGCGAGGTTCCGGCGTCGCAGCGTCTGACGACTTGCGCTGTCAGACTGTTTCCCGGGTGCTCCGCTCGGCGGGCACGCCCGGCAAACGTGGTTCGAAAGGGGGGCTGGCGGGGGTGCGCGTGGAGCGCGGATCGTCGCGCGCGTAGGTCGATGCGCGCCGATTGGGTGGACAGTGGGCGGATGTGACCTGAGATGCTCTTGGCAGGTTCTAGCGCTGTTCTGGACTAGTGGGCGTGGGGGCCATCGTCTTCGCGGGGCTTCAAGGCCGGTTTCGCTGGGGATGATCAGCGCGACTCTGATCGGCATTGCCGGCGGTCTTGCCGTTGCGCACTGCCCCCTCTTTTTGCCCCCCCCCTCCCCCATCTCTTCATTCGTTTTTCCCTTTGCTGGCTTCGCCACTGCCCTACCAATTCCCTCGCTTCCTCTCGCGACTTCGGTTGTGTCCTCATTGCGTTCGGTGTCTCCCTTCGGGGTCGAGCACTCCGAGTAAATATGCTCCGCTCCGCATCTTCTTGCACTTGCCTCTCTCACTGCCTGCCTTGCCACTCCTTGATTCTGCGGCTTTGGACCGCAGCTGTTTGCTACTCAAGGAGAAAGAGGAGCACGCCAGCTCTCGGCCGCCGCGCGTCGTCGGTCGTCGGCCGGCCGGCCCCCTCCTTTACTATTTCTGAGTACTATTGCTTAACGGTTACTTGCTGTTTCATTGATGTCTCTTCCCGTATCCTCTACTACTGAGCAGGGTAAACACGAGACCTCGATCCCTTTGTCATCTTACCCCGATTTTCAGAGGAAAGACTCTTCGCGCTCCCCCATGGGTGAGGCTGCGAGCTCCTCCTTTGGAGGTGCGATGGCCGAGGTGCGCGTCGGCCGCTCTCCGGCCGCGTGGAGACGTCGACGGCGCATTGCTGCGCATGCGTCTGCGGTGGGCAAAAACAGGGAAGGGGGGGGGGGGATTGTGCCGAGGCTGCCTCGGGACGCGATCCAGAACGTGTCTCTGCTGGGCGGGCGGAAGGCCGCGAAGAGGGCGCTGTCGTCCGCCCTCGTGGAGTCGGAGACGAAGCGCGCGGCTGGAGCGGCGGCGCGCGCGGAGAAGCTTCGCGAGGAGCGCGACCGCGCCAAGGGCGAGGAGGGATGTCGTAGCACGTGCCGAGGGCGAGGACATGGATGAGTAAGAGGAGAAGGCGGATGCCGATGATGATGATGATAATGATGAGGCGGAGGAGGAGGAGGAGCAGGAGGAGGAGGAGGAGGAGGATGAGGCGAGCGATGCGGAGGGTGAGGATGAGGAGGGCTCGCGCGGGCGTCGGCAACACGCGCGCCGATTGATTGGGAATGCTCACCCTGCCCAGCGCGTCTTCGCAGGCGTGGGCCCGCTGCGTGATGCTGGCGCCGAGCTGGTGTCCAGGGCGTCTGTGCCAGTTTCATGTTTCCCCTATCTCATCCCTTATTGGGTTCAGGTATGTTGCGCGGCTGATCCATGTTGTACGTGTCGATTGGTCGTTGTTGCGTCATTGTCACACAGTGGGTTGTGGCATGCACGCTGGCTTTCTTGACCGTCGCCTCTTCCAGGGCAGGGGCTCGGAGATTGCCAGAACGCTGCCCAGGAGGAGGAGGGGGGGAGGAGGCGGAGGGGGCGGAGGAGGGGGGGGGGGGGAGGAGGAAGAAGCAGAGGGGGAGGAGGAGGAGGAGAAGGAGGAGGGGGGGGAAGAGGAGGAGGGGGAGGGGGAGAGGAGGAGGTGGAGAACGAGGGGGAGGCCACGAAGGAGGTGGGGGGCCGGTGGTTTCGTGTCTTGCGTTCGGGCGAGGAGGCGGTCGAGGCCCGCGGCGGCTGCAGCAGCTCGTCGTCGAGCAGCTCCTCGAGCTGAGGAGGCGCGGCGCGCAGGGTGCGAGGGGGGGAGGAGGAGGGGGA
>CAUYUJ010001596.1:42500-45000 GCA_963575745.1 Prorocentrum cordatum | reverse complement strand
AGTAGAGTAGAGTAGAGTAATTTTAGTAGTGGTAGTAGTAGTAGTAGTAGTAGTAGTAGTAGTAGTAGTAGTAATCGTAGTCGTAGTCGTATTAGTATTCGTAGTAGTAGTAGTAGTAGTAGTAGTAGTAGTAGTAGTAGGAATGGTAGTCGTAATCGTAGTCGTAGTAGTAGTAACAGTAGTCGTAGCAGTAATACTAGTAGTATTCGTTGTAGTATTCGTAGTAGTATTCGTAGTAGTATTCGTAGTAGTAGTAGTAATAGTAGTAGTAGTAGTAGTAGTAGTAGTAGTAGTAGTAGTAGTAACAGTAGTAGTAGTAGTAGTAGTAGTAGTAGTAGTAGTAGTAGTAGTAGTAGTAGTAGTAGTAGTAGTAGTAGTGGTGGTGGTAGTAGTAGTAGTAGTAGTCGTAGTAGTCGTATTCGTAGTAATACGACTACTACTACTACTACTACTACTACTACTACTACTACTACTACTACTACTACTGAATTAACACTTTGCTTGTAGCCCGTAGGCGATTGTAGTCGATCATGGAGTGTAGTTTGCTTGGGAGCCAATGGAAAGAAGTGAATGCCGAATGCGGGATGCGTAAATTCTGCGTGTCGCCGATGGCCAGATTCTGGAGGGTCCCTCAAGATCACCGACCATGTGCAAGGAACCTCAAGAATATATTTGGTTTTCAGGGGATCGCGAAGGATCCCCAAATGTTCAATGGTTTTCAGGGACAAGCGAGAGGCGACACGAAACCCAGCTCTGCCGCAAGCCCGCCTCAGCCCTGGAACCCACCGCTGTCCTGTCGAACTTCCTGCTCGCCTTCCGCAAGGGCGCCGGCTGCCCGCGCTCCAGGAGTTCTCACGCGGGCGGCCAGAGGACCAGCGTTCTCCGCATAATCATACGTGGCGGAAAGAGCTCTTCCACATACAAGCTCGAAGAAGCCAAAACGAACGAGACTTTCAGGGTTCCGATGACCCGCTCGGATTAGTAACACGAGTGGCGGGCCCCACAGACGGGGGCGCCCGCCTCATATCTTTTCTTGCAAGTCACTCGCAGACGAGACCCCTTGGATGCCCAACTGCGACGCCTGCTATGGTTGGCCGGCGACCCCAGTTTGGATTCAAACATCAAGTGCGGGGTCCTCAAGGAGGGGGGTCCTGCTCGAGACTTCCTCACGATTCACTTACAGACGAGGCGCCTTTGGGTGCTCAACTGCTACGCCTGCTATGCTAGTCTGGTGGCCCGCCTCGGATTCGAACGTGAAGCGCGCAGCCGTTAGGGAGGGGTCTCCCGTTCGAGACTTCCTCACGGTCCACTTACAGACGAGGCGCCTTTGGGTGCTCACCTGCTACGCCTGCTATGGTAGACCGATGGCCCGGTTCGGATTCGAACGTGTCATGCGGAGCCCTTTGGGAGGGGGCCTCCCGCTCGAGATGTCATCCCGATTCACTCACAGACGTGGCTCCTTGGGGTGCTTACGTGCTACGCGTGCGACTTACTCACAAACTAAGACGGCGAAAACCCACCCCCACCCCCAGTCCCGACGCCCATCCCCGAGCCTGCTATTCAAGGGGTCGGGACTGAAGGTGGGGGCGGGTGTTCTCCATTCCTGGATCCCGAAAAACCACCCCCGCCCCCAGTCCCGACCCCCTGGATCGCGGGTTCGGAAATGAGGTCGGGATTGGGGGTTGGGGTGGGTTTTCGCCTTGTCACAAACGGGGTTCCCTGGGGTGCTCAAGCGCCACGCCTTCTGTGGTAGGCCAGTGATCCGGTTCGGATTCGAGCATGGATTGCGGGGCCTTTAGGGGGGAAGGGCTCCCTTTGAGACTTTTTCACAATTCATTTCGGTCGATGGTCGACGATCAGGGTGGCATGGCGGCAGTGATGATGTTGATGCTGATGATGATGACGATGACGATGGTGGTGGTGCTAGTGATGCTGATACGTGCGTATTCTGTTATAGTGACGAGTCAGTGAGTGCGATTGCGAATGAGGATGATGAGTGAACAAGCAAGCGATTGAGTGAACGATGGTGACGTTAGTGGTGATGGTGGTGTTGATGAGGAGGTCGATGATTGTGTGAGTGTATGAGTGGCTGAGTGTGTGATTGATTGGCTGGGTGTGTGTGTGTGTGCGTGCGTGAGTGAGTGATGGCGGTGATGCTGGTGAGGATGATATGAATGATGATGGTGATGAAGATGATGATGGTGGTGGTGATGATGATGATGGCGATGAGGAAGAGAGGTGTGAGACCCTGCGCGGAGGTGTGCAGAAAAAACAACTCGCGTGGCGAAGGACCCAACCATATGCAGTTGTGGAAAACGCAATTGTGAATACCATCTTCGCCCGCGCTCCCTACGTGGCCACGGCTTCCCGCATGAGCCCGACATGCTCAGGAACACGTTCGTGGCCGTCTTCGCGGGCGCCGACGACGACAAGGACGGCGCCCCTCTGACCGAGGAGCAAAAGCAAGTGAGGGCTTTGAGAGCCATGAGGGAGGAGGGGG
>CAUYUJ010001596.1:5000-37500 GCA_963575745.1 Prorocentrum cordatum | reverse complement strand
GCCCAGGACCCAAAAAAGGCCCTCCTCCTCTCCCTCCTCCTCCTCCTCCTCCTCTTCTTCCTCCTCCTCCTCCTCCCTCCTCCTCCTCCTCCTCCTCCTTCCTCTCCTCCTGCTCCTGCTCTGCTCCTGCTCCTCCTCCACCTCCTCCTCCTCCTCCTCCTCCTCCCTCCTCCTCTTCCTCGGCCATGGCCCCTCGTGAAATGGAGGGGAGCAGGGGGGGTGGGGGGGGGGGCCGAGGGGCGGCGGACTTCCGAGGAGGCCGCCCCCCTCGCGCCAGCCCCTCGCAGGCGGCGCCCTTCCGAGGAGGCCCCCCCTGCGGCGCCCCCCGAGCTGCCCCCGTGGCAGAGGAGGAGGAGGAGGAGGAGGAGGAGGAGGAGGAGGAGGAGAAGGAAGAGGCGGCGAGAGGAGGAGGAGGAGGAGGAGGAGGAGGAGGAGGAGGAGGAGGAGGAGGAGGAGAAGGAGGAACAAGAAATAGGAAGAGGAGGAGAAGGAGGAGGAGGAGGAGGAGCAGGAGCAGGAGCAGGAGCAGGAGCAGGAGCAGGAGGAGGAAATAGTCTGGGGACGATTGTTCTGTTATGTTCGAATATAGTTTGATAGTTGTTTGACTATGTTTCGTGTTTGTGCTCCAGAATCCGCATGTAGTGGGACGTGCCCCACCTCAATATGCAGTCCTCGGTCGACCACGCGCAAGGAGCGACCTTTCGCTGGAGGGACCCTCGGTGCGGACCCAACGTCGGGGCCCAAGAGAAGGGGTCAGTGCAAACGGGGGTCGGTCAGGGCGCTGGATCCTGCAGGATCCGGCAGCATCCTGCAATTCATTCAGCAGCCTGACTTTGGTGATATTCTGCAATGGACGTTGGTTGGTGCTTCGCTCGCGGGGGAAAACAAAAAACAGGATCCTGCAGGGACCTGGGGCGCACTTACCCGGGCCTGGGTGCAGGATCCTGCAGGGTCCTGCAAGGCCTGACTGACCCGGGTCTGGAAGGACCTGGGTCAATATATCCCCGACCACTGGGGTCCCCCGGGTCGCCGAACGCGATGCGATAGCGGCGCCGTGCGCGCTTCTGTTTGGTCCCCCCGCGGCCCCCCCCCAAGCAGCCGCGCACCGAAGGTCGCTCTTGCCCAGGGTCGCTCTTGCGCGTAGCCGAACTGGCAAGCCGTGCCTCCCAAGGTGCACTCCTGCCTAGTTGGGGTCGCTCTTGTGTGTAGTGCGGCCGACGCCCCTCACCTTCTTCCTGATGCTGCTGGCTTTATGAGAGAATCTTCCAATGATGTCGTTCGCGCTTTGTTTTCGGGCCCCCGTTTACCTGGCGGGCCGGCCGCTGTGCAAAGCCACACGGGCTTTTGCGGATAGAGTTGCATGGTGGTGCGGGCCTTCGCGGAGCCAGGGCGTCCCGAGACAAAGATACGAAGTCGCCCTGACGCCAGGCTCATCTGTTGGGTTGCGACCGACCCCTGGGAAGCTGAACTGGGCATCGGTCTTGGTAAACACCGGTTGCATTCAAGCCTTCTCACGCAATCCAATGTTACCCGTCGCCTGATCAGGCTCAATATCCGCTTCAGTAGGAGAAGGGGGAGGAGGAGGAGGACGAGGAGGAGGAGGACGAGGAGGAGTAGGGAGGAGTTTGTGGAGGGCGAGAGATTATGTGGGCCCCCTCGGGCTCGTGCCAACCGTTGAGAGCGCAGAGTCCTTCATGGCTCGTGCTGACAGCTTTTCTGGCACGGAACGAACTACTTGCCTACTGGTGCTCGGCGATGCTCAGCGATGCTCACTTGTGTTTGGCGGTGCCCTGCGCACTGCTTGTCTACCGCTGCTCAGTATTGGTGAGTGCTGCTCGCTGGTCGTCACTGCTGATCGGTGCTGCTCACTGCTACACTGTGCTTCCTAATTGCTTGCTCACTGCTTGCTCACCACCTCCCATAGCCTGGTCGCTGCTGATCGCCCCTCGCTCATTGCTGATCATTGCCTGCCCACTGCCTGAGCGCTGATGCTCAGTACTGGTCATTGAAGCTAACTGGGTGGTCATTGCTGACCGAGCGCTGCTCGGTGACGATCATTGGTGATCATTGGTGCTCCCTGGTGCTCTGTGCTGCTCATTGCTGCCGAGTGCGATGCATTGCTTGGTTTCTGCTATGCTACTGCTTGCTGAATGACTGCTTACTGCTGCTCGCTGTTGCTCATTGCCTGCTCAGTTTCGCACACTGCGACCACGGCTTGACCACTGCGTGTTGGCTGATTTCGTGCCGCAAGCTCACTGGTGTACACTTCTGATCATTGCTGCTCACTGGTGTTCACTGCTGGTAACTGCTGCATACGATTACCCGCTCGCCTGCCCCCCCCCGCTAAAGCCATGCCCACAGGTTCAAATTGTATGTCCCTTTCTTCAGTATCTTCGTGCATGTCCCCCCTCTCCATGATATTCCTGTGCCTCCGCAGCAATAGGCTGTAGTGGTGAGTGGGCAAGCAGCTGGAACGCAGTGGGCGATCATTGGGCAACCAGTAAATAGCAGTGACCAGCATGGACCAGCAGTGAACACAGTGATCAGCAGTGTGGATCAGTGAGCAATCAGTGACCAATAAGTTGGCAATCGGTGGGCGCGCCGTAATAAGCAGCAGTCATCAGCAACTGGCATCAGTGGGCAACCGGCAAGCAAATTGTGCGAAGGAAGTGGGCCGCCCTAAAGTCCGCACTACCTTCGCGCTGATCGCTCACTGCTGCTAACTGACTGTCTGTCGCTGCTCACTGCTGACCGCTGCCTGCGCTCTGTTGCTCAATTGTTACCCATTGCATGATCGCTGCTGTATATTCCTGCCCAGCGCAAGTTACATCTGAGCGTTGATGTCTACTGCTGCCAATTGATGATGGTCGCTGCTCGTTGGTTGCACACCGCTGCTCAGTGCTGCTCACTGGTGCTCAATGGTGCTCTCTTCTTGTTCACGGGTGCTATCTGCTGATCCTTGTTTGCCCACCGCCGCTCAGTGATGCACGGCGCTTCGGACTACCCGCTGACAGTTGTTGATCGCTGCGCATGGCTTGCCCACGGCTGCTCAATGTTGCTAAGTGCTTATCGTTGGTGCGCATTGGTGCTCTTTGCTGTCTACTAATACTCCATAGCCCACCGCTGTTCACGCAGTGCTGCTCACTGCCTGCTCACTGCCTGCTCACTGCTGCTCACTACTGCTCTCTGTTGCCTAGTGTTGAGCACTGATTGATCACCGCTGGTCGGTGCTTCTCCGTGCTGCTGGCTGATTCTTTCTGCTGGTCTCCGGTGGCATCCGCAGTTCGCCGCTTGCCCACCGCTGATCAATGCTAAGCGTTGCTGATAAGCGTTGCTCACGGGTGATCGCTGCAGGGCGGTGTTGCCAATTGTTATTCACCGTTGCGCGTTGTCGCCCCAGTGCTTGGTCACTGGTTGCCTATCTGCTCACTGCTGATCGCGTCTTACCGCTAGCCGCTAGCGCTTATGACCTGCCCAATGTTTGCACACTGTTGCTCAGTATTTTCATCAGTCCTGGTCGATGCTGTTCACTGGTGCTGTCGGCTGACCTGGGCTTACAGGTGCGCTCTGCTACGCGTTGATATTCACTGCTGCGCACTGCTAGGAATGCCTGCTCACTGGGTGCTCATTACTGCCCAGCGTTGCTGTGCCGATCAATGGATTTCCCGCCTGCCCACTGCTGCACAGTGTTGTTGCTCACAGATGTGCACGGCTTGTCGTTGATGTCCACTGCGTGTTCATCATCGTTCATATTTTCTCGTTGCTGACCACTGATTCCCACTGTTCGCTGCCTAGCCACTGGCAGTGCTGCTCGCTGCTGGTCAGAACTTGTCTCTGCAGCGCGCTGGTTACTGACTGCTTAGGCGCTGCGTGAAGACTGCGTGACCACAGTTTGCTAGCTGTTGGCCTTCGTTTGCAAGTTCCCGCATCTCAAGGGTAGGGGACAAGGAGCAGCATGGGGACGATGAGGGGGAGGAGGAATAAGAGCATCATCACCAGCAGGAGCGTGACGAGCAACCCATCAGGATGACCAGGGGGAGGTTAAGACTCGGAAAATGAGCAGCATGTCCAGGAAGGTAAACAGAAGGAAGGGTAGCAACACGAAATGACTGGAGCAGGGGTGAGTGGAGGATTCGAAATTTGAGGAGCAGGGGAAGCTGCAGTTTGCTCAAGAGGATGGTGGTTACTACTGCTTCTTGTCCATCTCGTCCTCCTGCTGCTCAGCCGCCTCGTCAGGTTTCCCGTCGCCCTCTGCCTCCTCTTTTTCAAGTCCTCGGTGACGTGCGCGACAGCGGCGATCTCGAAGCACGACGACGCAGACGACGGCGATGGCGACAGCGACGAAAGTCACGACGCGGGTCACGAGAACAAGCGCATACAGTGAGCGGCTTGAGTAAGGAACACTTACTTCTAAAAAGGAGCTCGGTCGTTCGTCAGGTTCGCATGCGTTGTTGATCGTTCCTTATGCGTTATGCATTCATTATCGTTCCTTGTGCATGATTCTTTCGGAGGAAAAAAGGGCTTTCGTTTCTTATCTATCGTTCCTAAGGTCAGGCCGATGACTGTAGGGTGGAAGAGAATGGGCGGCGAGAGCCTGGGCGGCAGGCACAGGTGGCGGCGGTGGGCGGCGGGGCGGCGGGGGGGGGCCTGCGGTCAAGCCGCACGCGGGGGAGCATTTGCGACCACCTCTGCAGGGTGCCCCTTGGGGGCGGTGGTGGCGGCGGCAGCGGTGGTGGGCGGGGGGGCGAAGGGGACCCAAAGATCCGATGTCGTGATTTTTTCAATGCCAGGTCCCGGGAAGTCCCGACCCTTTCCCCAGGGCCAGTTTTTCATCCTGAGCCGTTTTTTGACGGCCCCGAGGCCCGGCGAGGGCCTCTAGAGGCCGAAAATGGCAAAAAGCCTCCGTCTGGATTTTTTCAATACGTTGGATCTCTGGGGAGGGGTGTGCAAAATTCGCCGGCCCAACTGGCCAGAAGCGTGCCAAGATCTCCAGTAGCTGCTTACATGTATTTCTGCTTCGCGCGCGCGGAGGGAGCGGCCCTGGGGGTCACCGGACGAAGAGTACCCCGGGCGGTCCCCGGCCGGGTCGAGTCAGAGGTCCCTTTTCTTCTGGGCGCCGCCCTCGAGGCCTTCCATGAGAGCCCCAAGAAGGGCTCAGAGGCCTCCAAGAGGACCCCAAGAGTCAAGGGAGGAAAAACCACCCGGACCAGACAATTGGCGCTTACTAAACGGCCCTGGGCGTTTATGAAACAGCCCTGCCCTGTTTGACTCCTTCTTTGGGCGCGTTTGCTAAACGGCTTCGCGTGTCGGGGTGGTTATTATCGGGATGGATTTTCTGTCCTCTAAAGAGGCCCCCGAGGGGGAGGGGGGGCGCAAAATGACTCGGTGCTTCGGTGGCCGTTCGGGACGATCTGGGCAACCCCCTAACCCCCTGAAGGCGCTGTCGGCGAGGCGCCGCCGCCCGCTGTGAGGCACCCCGAGGCTGGACAAAACCGAGTAGAACTTGCGAAGACGTCCGCCAAACCTCGAGCTTCGTCCCCAGAGATCGTTTTGAACAAATCAAGACGGAGGTTTTTTTGCCATTTTATGTCTCTAGAGGCCCTCGCCGGGCCTCGGGACCGTCAGAAAACGACTCAGGATGAAAGAGCGGCCCTGGGAAAAGGGTCGGGACTTCCCGGGACCCCGCATGGAAACAAAAATCACGACGTTGGATTTTTGGGTCCCCCTCGCCTCCTCCCCCCCTCCTCCCCTCCCTCCCTAGAGGATCAGGGCTCGGCGCGGGCGTGTGCGCGCACGCTGCCCTCTCCGCTCTCATGCAGCCGGCCTTCGCCGGCAACCGGCTGGCCGCGGCCACCTGTGCTCCCGTGGGGGGGGGCAGCACTCAGCGCACCACTCTTCCCCTTCCTCCTCCTCCTCCTCCTCCTCCTCCTCCTCCTCCTCCTCCTCCTCCTTCTCCTCCTCCTCCTCTTCCTCCTTTTTCCCTTTTCCTGCTCCCTCCTCCTTCCGGCTTCCGACCTGGCCGTCCGTAGCCATTTTGGCTCAAGCCGTTTCGGCTCAGGCAGTTGTCTGAGCTTGCAGCAGTATACCTCTTCGAAACGGCCAAGTGCTGTTGCGGGCCTCGCCCTTTTTCGCACGCCCTGTTGGGCACCAGTTTGCAGTCGCGCTCCTGCGGGGGCATCCATGGATGGGCCAGTCCTCGCTGGCCCCAGACTTCCCTATTGGACGTGTACGGGCTGCGGCCTCAACACCAACTGGGCGTCGAGAGTCGAGTGCAGGTGCGGGCGCGCCGCCCCGCCTGCAGTGGCCGCGGCCGCCAAACGGAACACGAAGAAGGGCATCAACGGTGGCGGTGGTGGTCAGTCTTCTCCTGGTGGGCCTCGCGGTCTTGGAGGAGGCGGCAAGAAACAACAAAACCTACAGAAGCAGCTCGATGCCATCACCAAGCGCTACGAGCAGTTGGTCAAATCCACCCAGCCCACCCAGTCAACCACGACAGCTGGCGGCGGCGAGCCAGCTAAGGTGGACAGCAAAGAAAAGGAAGTACGGGCGAAGATACAGAGTCTCGAGGCCGCCATCAATGCGGTCGACAAGATCGGAGACGAAGGTTCGGCGGCCAAGGTTGCACTCGAGGAGCAGCTGGTCACCGCCAAGAAGGAGTTGGCATCGCTCAAGCCAGCGCTCACCCAGCACACCAACACGGGGCACAAGCTGGCGCGGGCGGAGGCCAAGAAGGCTAAGTTGGTTCAAGATGCAGCAGATCAACAGGCCATCATCACCCAGGCGCAGGCGAAGCTTGACAGCTTGCAGGCGCAGGTGGTGGTGGTTGACAAGGAGACCCTGGAGCTCAATCGGGAGTTGGTGCGCAACCTTCCTGGTCGGCTCGAGGCTCCTGTGCTCAACCTGGAGGAGGTGGAGGCAGGTGCTGAGAAGGATGAGATCGCCGCCTTCCTCCAGACCGAGACGTTTCAGAAGTACACACGCTTGTTGCAGGCACAGCAGGATCGTGCAGCGACGAGACCAGAGACAGCGTCTTCACCGTTCCATTGTGCTACTGCTCCTGTGGGTGGCGATGTGGGCGGTGGACAACAACGTGCTGAGTCCAACGGCGATGTTGGCAGTGATCGTTCCGAGACTCCAGGCGAACAGGTCCCAGCAGGGGACGATGATGGGGACATGGAGGGGCTCTTCTACACGGCCCAGCGGGTCGACAAGAGGGACTTCGTGCAGCAGGTCCAGGCCCTGCTCGCCAAACGTCAGCGGTGCTCCTGATGCAGGAGTGATGAGCCCCACCAGGTTTTCTAGACAGCCCGCTTTGCCGCTCTGTTGTGGCATGCGTCTGTCCAGGCATGGCACGGTCCAGCCCCCTCCTCCTCCTCCTCGCCTCGACTCCGACGTTTCGAGCTTGAGTGGCGGCGGAGAGTGCATCGAGACCTGTAACGGTAATTCCTGGAACACTTTGCGCGACAGATTGGCGGCCTCTAGCGCGCTCATCTTTTTGGCGCAGGAGGTTGGCTTTCCCGAGGATCTCCTGGGAGAGAAATGTTCGGCCGTGGGCAAACTCGGGTGGGAGATGCTCGATTCCCCCTCGGCCCTGGGGGCCTCTGGGAGGCCCAACTGGGATGTTGCCGTCCTGGTCAGGGCCCATGTGGGCCTGAGGTGGCCCGAAGGAGGGGGCATCGTCGTTCCTGCCCGTGTTATGAAGGTTGTTGTCGATATCCCGTCGTGGCCGCCCCTCGCCATAGCTTGCGCCTATCTGAAGTCGGGATCGGGATTGTGCGAACGCAACGTTGCTTACCTTGGGGCCATTGGAAAGGCCCCCGAGCAGGAGCATCTGAGCCTCTGCGGAGGTGATTGGAACCTTGGCCCTTCCCTCGTCGAAACGTAGGGCGTGGCTCGGAGACTCGGCTCCCTTCTTTTCGTCCCCAAGGAACGTGCGTGCGTCCGCTCGTGTTCGCTTAGCACCATTGATTTCTTTATGTGTAGCACGGCGTTGAGCCGAGCCATCTCGCACGTCCATTGTGACATGCAATGGGGCAGCCGCCCTCGCCGCCCAGTGGTCCTTCAGCTCAAGGACCAAGCGATTCGCTTGTATCAGCTGGTCTACCCCAGCCATCCCCGCCTCCCCGCCGAGCTCCCCTTTGGGCCCACCCCCAGACCCCACGATTGGACGCTCGCTCGGGACATAGCTGAGAGTGCGGCGCAGGCCGCGTTGGACCAGCCCGTGGGGTTCTCTCGGGAGTTGCTTACCCAGGCTTGGCGCGTTTTTGCGAATAAGTTGGAGTTGGAGCGAATCCTACTTGGGGGCCCCTCTGGCGACTAAGGATCTCAAGGGTGAAAGTCCCAGAGCGAGATGGGCGCCCATTTTCACTTCCCCGAAGAGTTCTTGCACTCAGCTGGTTGATCACGGGTGGGTTTGGTTAGCCCAGCATTCATCCGAGACCATAGGAGTGGTTTCGCGTTTGTTTGACTCCGTGCGGGATCCGTCGACGGAGCTCGTCAAAGGTGAAGAGCTCTCACAGGATTCGAGCCAGCAGGCGCAGCGATTTTTAGTTCAGCCGCGCCCTGGAGAGGACCTGTCCTCGCGCCTGGACGCCACGGTGGCGCAGGTGCGCGCGCTCATGCGCAGGCGGCCTCCTACCTCGCTCGAGGTGCGGGTGCAAGACGCGCGCGAGCTGCTGGACTGCCTCGAGGATGACAGGTCGCAGGCCCAGAAGAGCCTCCTGAAGGCGAAGCAGGACTCTTGGGACGAATGGCAGGAGAAAGCGTTAAAAGCGGGGGCTCGGGCCATGCACAGGCTCACCCAATTGAAACAAACATGGGCACCGACTGTGGTGCAGACGTCTCCTGGGCAGTACAGCAGTGACCCTCAATCTTTGTTACGCGCGGAGGCTGAGACTTTGGCCAAGTTTTGGCATGCGACGTCTCACCCTTCAACGGTTAAGGTACCAGACCGTGCCCACCTTCCTCGCGCGAGCGCCTCCGACATCAGGAGCGCCAGCGCCAGTTTCTCCTCCCTCACCCCCCAATCCCTGGACGGAATCCATCCCAAACACTTGTCGTTTGTGTCTGACGCGGCTCTTGAAACTTTGGGGGCTCTGTATCAGGCTGTGGAAAGCTTGGGTTTGTTCCCCGAGCAATTGTTTTGGGCGCTTTTCCCTCTCCTGGAAAAACCCAAGGGGGGCCTGCGGCCGATTCTTTTGTGTGCTGGCCACGTCCGCGTTTGGGAAAGGCTGGGGAGGCCTGTTCTGTTGCGTTTCAATGACGATTACCCTCGGAGATTCTGGGCCTTTGGACCTGGACGCAGCGCCGAGGATGCTGTGTGGCACCAGGCGGCCAGAGCGGAGGTCTCGGATCACTCTGCTAAGGTCTCGGGGGGAGTGATTTGGGACGGCGCCAAATACTATGGAATCTTCGACCTCGAACTCCTGAAAAAAGCGGGCCCTGGATCGCGGCTTCCACCCTGCGATCGTCAAGACGACTTATGATTGTTGGAGGGGCCCACGGTTGCTCCGTTTATGCGCCCAGTGCGGAACCACTCCTATGTTTGCGGAGTCGGGGTTGCCAGCGGGTGGTATTTTCAACGATTTGTTTGTTCGAGTTTACAGCTTAGCTGCGTTTGATCAGTTCACCCTTGAGCACCCGTTGGCATCGTTATCGTCGTATGTTGATGACGACTCTCTCACGACAGAAGGAGAGAGTGAGCTCGAGGTGCTTGATAGGATGTCCAAGGCTGCGGCGGCCATGTACATCATTGTTCGAGATTACTTGAAGGTCCAGCTACAGGCGGACAAGCTCACCACGCATGCCAGTTCCCTCTCGCTGGCGCGCAAGCCCGGCAGGCTGCTCGGCGGCATGGCCGGCGCGATCGCCAACAGCGCGGTCGTGCTAGGGGCCGACCTGGCGATGGGACAAACACGGTCGTCGCGTCACGCTTTATGGAAAAGGAAGCAACGTCTCAAACGCATGGTTAAAAGATACGGCATTTTGAAAAAGGTATCGCGACCGTTTGCCCCGCCAGAAGGGTAGAAGTCGCAAAATCAATGTGTCTGGTGTGGCCCCTGCGGCTACTTTCGGGGCCGCCATTGTCGGTATGGGCGATCAGGAGATGAAACAAGCCCAGAGAGTTTTACTTGCGTACAAGCCCCCGTACCACCAGGGCGTTTCGTTTCATGCCAAGTTGGCATTTTGTGGGACCCTGCTTGGAGGGCTGGAGTTGCCCCAGCCCCTCATTGGGCTCATATTGTTTGGATTGCCCTCACCTCTCCCTCCACGTCCCACTATAACATTAAGGAGCTGTGTCAGATGTGGAACGTTATTCCTCGGGGCGAGGGGTTGTCTTGGAAGTGCTCTCGAGGGCCCGTCCAGAGAATGCATCTCTCGCTCAATAGGATTGGCTGGCAATCTGTTTCGGCCTTGACGTGGGTCGATGATTTCAACAGGGTGGTTCAGGAAGTCACGAATGCCCATCCCACTTGGCTGGCCGAGGCTATCAGCAGTGACGACCGATGTTTCTGGGATGAGCTTAAATGGGGCCACCTTGGGTCCCGAGTGCCCTGCCCCAGCGACGACCCCAACCCCAAGTTGTATGATCCCTCAGGCAAAGAAATTCAGTGGGATTCCTTGGACCTTCGAGGCCTCGACGTCTGTATGGATGGGTCGTGCACTCGGCATGTGATTAGGGAGTTGTCTCGTGCCGCCTTTGTTTGGGTCTTTTTGGGCGACGCAGGTGATGTGCGAGCTTTCGCCAAAGGAACGGTTTGGGACGTCCTCCAGCAGACTCCCCAGGCGGCTGAGCACCAGGCGATGGCGGTGCTGCCTATGTTTGTGGAGTACAGCGGTGACAGATACTCGGATTGCGCCACGGTGACTAAGCTGTGTAACGCCTCGTTGCATCACCAGGTGTCTCATAAGCATCGTTACGGAGGAATGCGTCGGGGGGCTTTATTCTATGAGAAATATGACCATGATTTTCGTGTCTTCCATACCCCCGCGCACAGATCTCAGGGGGATCCCGACAGGCTCCCTGAGTCCGAGAGGAGAACCGGCATAGGTAATCGGTATGCAGACTCGTTAGCCAAAGAAGCTCTCCTCCTCCACCCCCAAACCTCCGAAGCTCTCTATTAAGAAGTTAGTGGGCAGATTGACAAAATAGTTTTTGCGGCCAAAGTCACGGCCAATGTTTCGTGCGTCTTCCCTGTAGAGAGGTTCGAACGGAGCCCTTCTGGACCTAGGTTTAAGTTCCTCAGGTCTGGAGGCTGGCACCACTGGGAACTCTTGGACGCGTGTCGAGCTAGGTGCTTCAGATGCCTGCAGTTTTTGGGGGGCCCTGGCACCCGCCCTTCGTTGGGCTGCAAGGGCCCCAGCAAGACCTGGCTTGGAGTTTTAGATTTCAGCAAGGGCCACACGTTGGCTCAGACGTTTGTCTCACGCGGAGACATAGAATCGAGCTTGTTCTTTTGTGCCACGTGCGGCGCTTATACGTCGCGCCGCTGTTTCAAGTTGGGCCAGGAGTGCGTTGGCCGCGAACTTTCAGGGGCCAAATCCACCCTGTCTCGCATTGTTTCTGGCCTTCACCCTCATCACAGGAACGAGGATCGAGTTTCCCAGACCTCTCGGAGGGGGTCAATTATCTGTGTTACGCTGCCTCCCCCCCCCCCCCCCCTCCCGAAGTCGCAGCGCCAGCTGCGGGGGCGGAGAGGTTTGTTCAGACGCCTGGGATGCTCGCGCTGTTGGCGCGAGTCCATGCGCGAGAGTCTGCCGCCGCGCCTGGTGCTCACCTGGCTGCGTCCGTGCGTGGTTCGAGTTCGAACCTGCAGCCTCAGCCTGTGCCGCAGCGCGGCCGTGCAGCCCTCTCACAGCAGGAGCATGCAGAGTCGTTGTTCAGGGCACCTGACCCTGCACCTGGCTATGTCTGGTATCTCTGCTGATGTTTCAGAAGCCTGGGGTGGACCTGACATGCAGGTAAACCCACCCCAGTCTTGTGTGCACAATGTGTGCCGTTTGCGGCACGTGCTGCATATGTGTCAGGGCCTAACTGTAGCCCCCTTCGGTCCTGCCCACTGGTTCGCAGAGGAAAAAAATCCGACCTGGCCTGGGCACGCGCGACCACCTTTTTTTAGTTTCAATATTTTGCGCGAGCGGGCAGCGGAATGGAAACATTTTCTGGCGTTGGTACCAGCCATCGAATTTGAAAAGGCTTCCGACACAGTCGACGACGATTGTTTGTGGGCAGCTCTACTTCACCAAGACGTTCCTTCTGCGTACATAGACATTTTCTGGCGCATGTACCAAGACCAGACATCCGCGGTCCGCATTGACACCACCAACAACCATTAGACGTCCGACGCGACACAAAGTAAGGGGACCTTTTGAGTTGACTGTTGTTCAACGCGCTACTCCAACACGCATTCGCACCGTTGTTCCCAGAATGGCAGAGACAAGGCGTCCAAATGGGTCACACCGAAGCTCCGACATCTGGCTGACAAGTCAAACACTACTTAATCTAAAGTACTCCAATCTGATCTCAGCACCTCAGCCACGCCAGCACCATCACCTACCTGGGCCAAGCCGTTCCTTTCCACGACGCCCCCGAGACTGAAGTAAGACCCCGGATTCGAACAGCATGGGCGTGCTTCAGCGGCCGCAGACAAGAATTCACCAGCAAGCACTCCCGATAGAAACACCGACTACGAATTTACAGAGACACCGTCATGCCTACTACGATGTACGGCGCAGAAGCGTGGACTCTGACAAAACCTCTCGAACAGCAACTACTCCGAGCACAGCGACGGATGATCAAACTGGTATTTGGAACACCAAGAAGACGCACGGCAGTAACGCCAACGCCCGCACCACAATACAGGGACACACCAAAACAACAACCACGACACCAGCAGCACCACCCCGAGCGACTCCAGCGAATCCGACGTCTGCAGCAATCCACCCATCGACTAGTCAGACTCGCAGGACGAGGTGAGCAATGACGAGGGCACACAGCCAGGCACGATGCAGGATGGCGACGTCGATTTGTGGTTCGATTTCATGCGTAGAAGCACGCGGAGAGCAGAAGCACTGATGCTCAAGCATGACATACCCGATGTACTACACATCCACCGCCGAAAGGGGTCTGGCGATGGGCGGCTACTGTGGTTTGCCACGTGCCGACGCGCTGGCCGCAAAGAGTGCTGAATTGGAACCCGTGTCTCAATGTTCGACAGCGAGGACGCGGGAAACACGGAAGGCAACCAAATATATGGGAAGGCGGCGTCCAGAAATATTTACACAAATTGGGCGGGCAATGCTGCGACGCCGACGCCGATCGGGACCAGATCTGGGCAGCGACCATGCCGAGAAGGCTTGCGCAAAACAACAGCAACGACCTGCGATGGTTATCGGCGGTAAGGAGCACTAGGTGGTGGCTTTCACATGAACCTGCTTACGTACCATCTTTTTGATGCCGCGGCCTCCACGCCATGCCTTGATGGGCACAAGCGGGCTCCCTCGCGGAGCGCGCACGACTTCGGCGTTCCTTCGTTCCTCCTTCCCGTCTCTCTCCTCTTCTTCCTCTTCTTTTTCCTCCTCCTCCTCCTCCTCTTCCTCCTCCTCCTCCATCCTTCTTCCTCATGAGGAATCCCCTGTCGCACCCCGAGACGGATCGGTAGGGCGGGCCGGGCGTTACGCTTGAGACTTCTTACCATTGCGGTCCTGAAGCTGAGAATTTGAAGGAGCTTCACGGTTCGAGTGCGGGTCGGTCGTTTTCAAATTCGGTTATCGCATTAGCGCCACGCACATTCGTTTGTTTTTCAAATTTCTCAGGAGCTTCACGGATGGAGGGTGGGCCGTTTACAAATGTGGTTCTCGCTTTATCACCGCGCACATACGCTCTAAAATTTGCAAGAGCTTCACGGATGGATGGCGGGTCTTGTTCAAATTTTGGCTCTCGCCTCAGCGCCGCGCACATTCGCCTTAACAGCCTGCAGCAACTCCAAGAATTTTCATAGTTGACGTGCTAGAGGTGGTGTCCCAGCACGATTTAGGATTCATCGGGGCGCGACAGCCACGTTGATTCGCGGTATTTTCGTTCTAGAAACGGTGCTCTGTCACGATTAGGGGCCGTCGGATGGCAATAGTGACGTTGATTCGCGGTGTTGGAGTCCCATGGGCAGTGCCTTGCGACGGTGGAAGATCTTCGAATGGTTGTCATCCAACGGGGCTCTTCCCGTAGTGAGCATAAGTAACTCCAGGAGCATGTGATGAGGGAATTTGGAAGAGGGGTTGATGCAACATCGTTGATTCGTCTTGGGTTTACACTGGTCCTCCTCCTCCTCCTCTTCCTCCTCCCCCTCGCTTGGGGCAGGGCCGGCAGTGCGCGCCGCCACCTCAGATTAGGATCCGGAGGAGGTGGTGATGCATTGCGGTGTGCATCTGCTGCCCCCCCCCGCGCGCGAGCGGCGCATGCCGTCTGGGGCCCCGCGTCGTCCGCCGGTGGTGGTCGCCGCCAGACGTGGCTGACCCGAGCGGCTGGCGAGGCATGCTGCTGCTGGCGGCGCTGGCTGCGGTGGCGGCCCTTCCCCCTTAGGATCGAGGGCCAAGGGTCGGGGGAGGGCAGGATACCGATGCCGCTGCTCATCCTGGAGAGCCGTCGTCGCCACGGCTGGATTCGCCTCGAAGTCCTGGCCAGAATGCGCCCTGGGAGAGGTTCGAGGAGTAGCGGTATCGTTGTTTTCAGCCCCCCAAAACGGTGCTATTTTCGTTTCCGGGTCATAATTCAGCTCTCAGGCGGCCGTTCGGGACGATCGGGGCACCCCCGAACGCTCTCGGCGAGGCGCAGCCGCATGAAGGACCCCGAGGCTAGAAAGCCGCCGAGAACCTTCGAAAATGTCCAGAAATCTCGAGCTTCGAAAGTCCGAAACGTCTCCCCGCACGTTGCCCCTAACAGCACCCCAGTTTCGGTGCTCTTGAGCACGTGCGGTCTTCCTTGGGAGCCTTTGCAAGCCTCCAGGGCCTCTGAGAGCCACCACAAGGCCTGCGGAGGTTGACGATGTCGTCGCCGCTGTGCCCCGTCGGGGTCCTTTGGCGTGCCTCTTCGTCGTCCTCATCCTACCTCCTCGTCGTCGTCAGCAGCCCTGCCCCTTCCTTCGGCGCCTGATCATTTCCGTCCTCCTCGTCCTCCTCGTCGTCCTCCTCCTCCTCCTCCTCCTCCTCCTCCTCCTCCTTGGGCTCCTCCTCCTGTTCCTCCTACTCTTCTCCTTCCCGTGCTCTTCCTCCCCCTCCCGTCCCTTGTCTTCCCCACTTCCCCCTCCTCTTCCTTCCCGGCCAGCCCCTTCTCATCTCCGCCCTCCTCCTGCTCCCCCCGCTCCCTCCCTGGAAGCTCCCAGAGCCTCAGGAGCAGCCCCTTGAGAGACCTCAGGGCAGACTCCGGCAGCTTCCCAGAGCCTCCGGAAGGCATTGGGAGCCTTCTGACATCCCCGAGAACATCGGGGGGCCTTTCGAAAACCGTTTAGGACCTCCTCCTGCCATCCCTCCTCCGTCCTGGGTCCTAGGTCCCCCCGTTTCCGTCCTCCGTTTCCCGTCCCCCTTATCTTCCGTCCTCCGTCGTCCGTCCGTTTTCCTCCTCCTCACTCCTCCTCCTCCTGCTGCTCCTCCTCCTCCTCCTCCTCTTCCTCCTCCTCCTCCTCTTCCTCCTCCTCCTCCTCCTCCTCCTCCTCCTCCTCCTCCTCTCCCTTTCTCCCCCTCCTCCCCCTCCTCCTCCTGCCACGCCTGCGGCACGAAGGCCGGACAGCCGAACGCAGAGAAGGAGGGGAGACGGGGAAAACGGGGGAGGGACACAGGAACGAGAGGCTCCAGTCCAGACATGCGGCCCCGACCGATCGACCATCAGGTCGGGACCACAAGGCGTAGAAGTGGAGGGTTTCTCCGAAGGGCTTCGGCGACCCGTCCTCCTCCTCCTCCTCCTCCTTCTCCTCCTTCTCCTCCTCCTCCTCCTCCTCCTCCTCATCCTCCCCCCTCCCTCTCCACCTCCTCTTCCTCCTCCTTCTCCTTCTCCTCCTCCTCCTTCTCCTCCTCCTCCTCCTCCTCCTCCTCCTCGGGTCGCCTACGGCCCCGAGGGAAACCGTACAGGTAGAAGATGATCTTCCATTTCTTTTCCTTGTAAATAACTCTTCCCTGTCGCACCCCGAAACTTGTCGGAAGGGTGGGCCAGGGGGTTCGCCTGTCATTTCTTCACCACTTGTGGCCCCGAAGCTAAAGCATTGCCAATTGTTTCACAGGTGGAGGGCGAGCCGCTTCCAACATGTGCATCTCGCCTCAGCGCCGGGCACATTCGTTTGAGCAAACTGCAAAAGCTTCATATATTGAGGGCGGGTGGTTTTCAACATGTGGCTCTCGCCTTAGCGCCGCGCAAATGTGCTTCAAATATTTGCCAGAGGTTCACGGATTGAGGGCGGGTCGTTTTCAAACTGTGGCTCTCGCTTTAGCGCCGCGCACATTAGTTAAGCAAATTTGCATGGGCTTCACGGCTTGAAGGCGGGTCGTTTTCAAAATGCGGTTCTCGCTTCGGCGCCGTGCAAGAGTTTCACGGATTGAGGGCGGTTGGTTCTCGCCTTAGCGCCGCGCACATGCGTTTAAACAGATTGCAAGAGTTTCACGGATCCCCATGGCCGGTGTATGAGACATGGTGTTTTGGAAGCATTCAGGATTGTGAGGGCGCAACAGTTGCGTTGATTCGCGCTGTTGAAGTCCCAGGAATGGCGGGTTGGAACGATACAGGACCTTCAAGACGCAACAGTAGGTTGATCCGTGGCGTTGGAGTCCCGAGAATGGTATGTTGGCACGCTTCAGGGCCTTGAAACGGTTGTCTCCCAAAGAGGCAGTTCCCCCAGTGGAAATGAGCCCTTGAAGGGGCCCATGAAGAGGGAACTTGGAGGGAGGGGTTCTTCCAGCATCGTTGATGCGTCTTGGGTTTACACTGGTCCTCCTCCTCCTCCTCCGAAGGCGACCCCGACGTGTGCTTGGGCGCGTTCCGAAACAGGACTTCGTGCGCTCCTCCTCCTCCTCCTCCTCCTCCTCCTCCTCCTCCCATCCTCCTCCTCCTCCTCCTCCTCCTCCTCCTCCTCCTCCTCCTCAGGCGTGGGCTTAGGCCGTGGGAGACATTTCCCTGCGGTGCGTTTTCCTGCACTGCCTGATACTGCACTGCCCGCCCCAGGCTCGTGCGCGCCCACGCACGGGTCGACATACATCATACCCGCAGGGCGATCTCGTTCACCTGCCTGGCATCGGGCCCGTCGTCGGGCTCGTGCGTACGCCAGGCGCTTCTTGAAGATTGCCAAGCTGCGGGCCTTACTGAATAAGCATCACGGGTCTCAGGAGCCTCTCATGCGCGGTGCCGCCCCCGACGCTGACGGGAATGGCGCCCGACGAGGTCGAAGGCCAGAAGTCCAGAAGGAGCCGAGATGGGCATGCGTGGCGACGCGCCAGTGCGGCTTCGAGGGCAACTACGCCAGCAACGATAATTGCTATCAGTGCGGTCGCGACCGCCGTGGTGTACCTGATCCCAGCTTTGTGCCACGGAAGCGACCACCTTCACGCAGACCTCCCTCCCGTCCCCGAGATTCTGGAGGAAAGGACAAGGATAAGAAACCTGACGGTGACAGCAGCGGTGCATCCAGCCCCGCTGATGGAGTTGCCCAGGCACGGCGAGCATTGGCGGCCTTGCGCAAGTGCGGGCTGGGTGACGACGCCCCAGTTGTCCAACAAGCTCGACGGGATTTACAAGTGGCCGAGGAGCGGGAGCAAGCTCATCGGACACCAGATGATATGCTTCGTCGATCTTTGGACAGGCACACCGCCAAATCCAAAGAGGTGGGTGGACTTACCAAAGCAGTCGCTGAGCTGGAAACCAAGCTTGGAGACAAGAAGACGGCGCTCGTCCAGGCCACCACGGAGTTGCAGAACATCCAGTCCGAGGTGCACCTGGCCAGGACAGCCGTACTCGCTGCCACCGCCCAACCTGCTGGCCCAGATGTACTATCCGTACAGGAAGCCATGGGCCGACTCCAGACGGTGGTGGCAGGTGCTTCTGCGGCGATACTTGCAGGCAACTCTCCGACCATGCTTCAGACTCTACAGGACCAGCTGGCGCAGTTGCAGTCCGCAGTTCAAGCCAATGTCGCTGCCCCAGGCACTCCGCAGGCACACCCATGGGCACCCCTCCTCGAGATGCAGGAGGCACAGGATGCCGCTGCCGCT
This sequence comes from Prorocentrum cordatum, assembly GCA_963575745.1. NCBI lineage: Eukaryota > Dinophyceae > Prorocentrales > Prorocentraceae > Prorocentrum > Prorocentrum cordatum. The sequence goes on along the minus strand of CAUYUJ010001596.1, from coordinate 19,254 downwards.
GAGGCCGCGATGGAGGAAAGCGATTGATTATCTCGTATATTTCGTGATGCCACGGCTGTTCAACAATCAGGTTTGTTCTCTGGACGATCTGCCCCTGTCTGAACTACCCGTGGTGGTACCTACTCCCGTCGGCACGCATGGCTCGTCACCTCAGCTCTCTGGGGCACGTGGCGGCGAGTCGTACCGACCTTCGGGACCTAGTCCCGTCGGCACGCATGGCTCGTCGTCCTCGCCTCGGGGGGCACGGAGGGGCGGGTCGTGCCGACCTTCGGGAGTGCAGCGTGCAGATACTACTATGACGGCTTCCAGTGGTTTGAGCGGCGAGAGGCTATCTTATCCACAGGCAGTTCAATTGAATCAGAGTTCGGCTACTACTGTGAGTGGCGTGAGGCTATCACGGCCAGCAGCTGATCGACTTCATTTTCCAACATCTGCTCGACGGGCGCCCAGACGGGGCAGACGGAAGCCGCTTGCCTTCGTCACCTACAACGCCAATGGTTGGACTCGGCTCAGAGGCTTTCTTGAGGAAGGTGCCGCTGGTGCTCTCATAGTCGCGTCTCAGGGGCTTCACGTTCGTGGGGACCAGCGGCTGCAGGCAGAAGAATGGTGCCAGCGCAACGGGTGGAAGGCCTTTGTCAGTGATTGTAAGACTGGCCCTACGGGTCAGCCGATGGCAGGAGTTGGCTTGTTCGTTCGGCACTACGTCGGCACGACCTTCCTGGACGCTCTTCCTGGCGTACGCGATCATGTGCTCGTTAAGTCGTGGTGCGTGGCAGTTTACGTCCATACAGGTCCTCGGGGAGGGTTTGTTGCAGGCAGTAGTTATCTCGAACAGGGTCCTGGACTCACGGGCGACAATATACCTCGGCTCGAGCAGCTGGGCAAGGCGCTCAGATATTATCGGGCCCCATACGTCATCGGTGGTGACTGGAACGTCTCCCCTCAGGTGCTGAGCGACAGTGCTTTCGTGGAGCGCATCGACGGCCATCTCATTGTCGCCCCGCTTGGATCTCATCGGGTTGCGGCAAATGGCACTTATACTTTCCTGGACTACTGGCTCGCCAGTGATGCTCTTGCGGCGGAAATGACCGATGCTCGTCGCGTTGAAGATTATCCGCCTCGCCCTCACTTTCCAATGCGAGTTCAAGTCGGACCTCGGCCCCGAGCTCGTCAACTTGTGCAGCTGCAGGGCCCAAGCGTTCTGCCTGGTAAGCCAGCTCGCAAGCCTTTTCTCTCTGATAACTCGGACGATGATGACGAAGACGCCGTTCCCCTGGGCGACTCTGGCATTGACTGGGTGGATAAGATGCGTCAGGATGTTCAACTCGGGCCTGGTGATGACAGGTCGCGCGCGGGACGTCTGGATTTTCTGTGTCAACAGCTGTACGCAGGAGCCGAGAAGGAGCTGGCTACGCTGTTCGACTGCTCAGATCACGGCAAGTACCAAGGCCGTGGAGGCCAGGTCACCTACCGCAAGACCACGGCGGGAGGTGCTCTGGGCAGCCAGCAACCTGCTGGCACTACTCATTCTCGTGCTGTTCGGGCCCTGCAGCATCGGTTGGAAGACCTCACGCACGTAGTGGCCAAGCACGGGTGCACGCCCTTGCCGCAGCATAACATGATCTGGCAGCCGCTCATTGATTTCGTTGGTGGTCAGGGTCGGCTGCGGCGGCTCACGTCGGCGCTCGGCGCCAGTTTGGTTCAGGAGGTCGTCTACTACATTACGTGCTTCTTCGCGCAGCCGTCCGCGTACCACGCGGCCTTCCTCCGCACCTTCTGCGTCACCCTGTCCAATCTTGCTGCTGCTGAGGAGCGGCGGCTGGGCCAGGCTCGAGGTCAGGGGTTTGTCAAATGGCTCAGGGATTGCCGGAGCAGCCGTTCTAAGCCTGTGCATTGCTGGACGAAACCTCGTGGGTGGCAGTTGTCCCAGGTCCACACTTCCCGGGGCCCTTCGAGCCACGCAGATGATGTGGCCAACGTTCAGCGGGAGTTTTGGGAAGGCATATGGGACGGTGGGTCTTCGCCAGCCTCTCTGGACGAGCTGCAGCACGACTTGGTGCAGCTACGTGACTTGGGTCCTCGGCTTCCGCCAATGGGTATCCAGGAGCTCCGCAAGGCCGCCAAGGCCTTTCCTGCCAGGACTGCTGTAGGTGCTGACTTATGGAGGCCCAAGCACTGGGCCCTGGTGTCGAATGGGGCTTTATCTTTCGTGGGATATATGTTTCATCTGTGTGAAGTGTGGTCTTCCTGGCCTGGGTATCTTCAGCATGTACATATCGTGTTGCTCCAGAAACCTGCAGGGGGTTATCGACATATCGCTCTCTTGGTTTCGTTATATCGAGTCTGGGCCAAGGCTCGCATTGATCATGTACGAAGCTGGGCCAATCGGTTAGGTCGTCCGTATATTGCGCTCGGCACTGGCAGGGCGACCACGGACGTTGCCTCTCGTGTTCTGTTGCATGGTGAAGCTCACCCACCGCAGAAAACGGCGCAGTGGGATGACATTGTCTGCCATCACGCCATCGTGGACATTGAGAAGTGTTTCGACAGTGTTCTCTGGGCTGTCATCACACAAGCTGCTATCAAACATGGTTTCCCAGGGGCCCTGGTGGCTCTAGCTTTGCGCATGTACACGTACGGGCGTCGGTTGTCTTGGGCTGGTGCTTTCTCGGAGCCCGTGTTTGCTTCTCGGGGAGTACTTCCAGGATGTAGCATGGCTATGTTCATATTACAGCTGGTTCTGTTATCGCCTATCGACGCGTTGTATGGTAGCTCGGTGCACATTGATCGCGCGCTGCACGTGTATGCTGACGATCTGACGGTACAGGTCAAAGCTAAAGTAGATAGTATCTTCAAGCATGCTTGTTATGTGTTGAAAGGGTTGGTGGACGTGCTCGGCTCCGTTGACTTGGCGCCCGCCAAGCGCAAGATGGCCGTGACTTGTGCTCATCCTACTATCGCTCAACGAGTTTGTCGTGCTCTAGGCAAGTTCGGTTATCGATATTTATCGGCCCTAGAAGTGTTGGGCATAGAGGTCACCTCAGGACGAGCTTTACACTTTCAGAGGCTTCGTGCACGTGTGCGTAAGATGAGTACTCGCTTTCCTAGATTGCGTCGTGTTCGTAAGGCTGGGGCCCTCACTGGTAGGTTTGCCAAGTCTGCTGTTCCTGCTGCTCTCAACTACGGGGTGGGAGTACACGGTGCGCCTCCAGCCGTCGTCGACTCCATGCGTAAGGCTATGCATAGTGTATGGTATGAACCAGGTCGTGCGGGTTCGTCGTGGATATCATCCTTCTTGCATGGTGGGGGTCCTCAGGACCCCCAGATCGCAGCATGGGTGGACCCGATATATCAGTGGTGTTTGCTGTGTTGGGGTCGTTCACAACATGCACTTCTTCAACAGGCCTGGCGTCGTCAGGCCCCAGTTATTTATGCATCCAAGCAACCATGGGGTTCAGCGTCGGGTCCCACGGGGGCCACGCTGCTCGCCTTTCGCTCGCTCAGGTGGGTTTCGTCCTCGGCTTTCGCGGTTCGGACTGAACAAGGGGATGTTCTCGACCTTCGTGAAGCGTCTCCTCTTGCTGTACGAGATATGGCTCGAGCTGCTGCCGTGCGACGATTGCGGTCGGATTGGGCCTCTCGGGCTGATCGTGATACCTCGTGCACCTTGGGCCCCAAGAGCCCCACAGGGTACTGGCTGGAGCCCATCGTCTCTCTCTTGGGTAAGGCTAGGCAGGACGAGGACCCCGATAAGCCCTACCTCTTATCATATCAAACAGCAGGCACCCTGAGGGCCATGGTCACGGGAGGTTTGTGGACTCCAGCTCGTCGGTTTTCGTGTGGATATGTTGCTGCCGCTCAGTGTCCTTTGTGTCCAGAGGTCTCTGCCGACGTCTTCCACATTCCGTGGATGTGTGTCTGCAATGAGGAGGGGCGCGACATCTTGTATGATGATCATGATAAATCAGTGCTTCCTCACCCGACCCCAACTTCGTGGTTTTGGGCCCGTGGCTTACTTCCACGGTCTGTATTTCCAGCCATTCCTGCTAGGGACGACTCATGCACGTGGCATTCGATGTACGGAGACTGTCAGGCTATCACTGGGCATGTGTTTTCCGACGGTGCTTGTCGTAAATATCACTACTGGCCTGAGGCCTCTCGGGCTGGATGGGGCTTCGTGCAAGTCGGGGATCATCGTATTCTTTTGTGCGTGTATGGGGCCTTGCCTGGCCCAGTTCAAACATCCCCACGGGCTGAGCTATATGCGGTTGTTCAGATTTTGAGAGTTGCGATGTTGCCGATCACCATTTACACAGATTACTTGGATTTGCCTGAAGGCCTTGCTCGTGGGCCATCGTGGGGGCGCCCTCCGAGGCGCCCAAACAGTGATCTGTGGTGTGAAATATGGCGTAGGATAGAGGATCTTGGAGGATTGAGTTCTGAGCTTCAGGTTTTCCATATCCCAGGGCACCAGAAGGGCATGTCTTTTGAGGCCCGTGGAAACCGCTGGGCCGACTTTGCGGCCACCCAGGGCCGTGATTTGCATGCGGTTTCAGACTCTGATGCTCTCTTTATGAAACGGCTGTATAAGGCCACTCGCAAGACTCACTTGGATGGCCCGCGCTCATACTAAGTATATGTCTGAGACGGTTGCCCCAGGTCCGGATCGTTTTGAGCAGCGACGGAAGGCTCGTGCCTCTGCTGCCGCTCGCGCGGCTGCTCCGCCTGACCCAGGGCTCCTGCATGTGTTTTATCCGTGCAGCAACGGATGGCGATGCGCCTCGTGCTCCAAGACTTGTCGGTCTGACAAACAGCGCAAGATATTCGCGCGTCGCCGTTGCCCTGCGAAGATATCTCTTTGTGCGAGGATCCTTCGCTCTGCGGGGGATGTCTCGGGGAGCAAGGTTGGTTCCCAGGATTGTGAGCTCAGCCAGCCTACCCCTGTTAGCACTCCTGCTCCGCCAGGTGACGGTGGGGGGAGGGTTCGGACGTCGTCGCCGTCGCCGTCGTCTGGGAGGAGGGCCCTTCCGCAGATCCGCGCTCGTCTGGCCTCGCCCCATCACAGGAATGTGCGTGCCAGGCAGGGTGATGTGACCTTTCCCACTGCTCTGATTTCTGACCCCCTGGCTTCAGGGGGCTTTGAAGATTTGGATCTTATGATCGCCGAGGAGGCGGCGTTTCACGATGACATGGGTTTGGGGGCTGAGTCGGGGCCGTCGTCTGTGTCGCGGGAGTGGGGGATTCCTGGTCATGATGTTGATCGAGCTCAGGCTGCGCAGCCTCGAGCTCCCGTCGTGGCACGTGGTTTGCCCCCCTCCACCTCCTCCTCCTCCGCTGCCCCCCCTTGCTGCGGCTGCGAGTTCTGCTTCTGCTCGTGCTCGCGCTCGCTCTTCTTCCCCCGACTTGAGAGTCGTTCGAGCTCGCGTTTCTGCCCCTCTCCCTCCTGACAGAGGGACAAGGGTGAGCTTCGCCCCTGCTGGCGACGACGACCTACACGACGCCGTCCGTGCTGTTCAGGCGCGCCCTGCTCTCTCCGCTCGGGGGGGGGCCCGCGCCGAAGCTTCGCCGTGTCCAAGGGCCTCGGGGAGGTTCGCGTCTTCCCAGCTCTCGGCCCCTTTCCCCTCTGCCCGTCTCTGGGGACATTTACCCCAGGAGTGCTCGGGGGCACGAGTTGCGAGTCTCTCCTGGCTACGTTGTCATCTGTCTCACTTGTGGGGCCATCTCGACTGGGGGTGCGTCTGCTTTGTTGGATGCTTGTCCCCCGCCTCCGTGTAGTAAACGTGGAGCCTCTCATATCCATCGGTTCAATACCAACCGACACCCCTCGGACTTGCGTCGTCGTGAGACCATTTCGGGGCAGAGAAGGCTGCAAGTTTCTGACCCCGAGGTGCACTGGTTGCAACTCGGATGATTAACTCGTTAATCGTTATTGGAGCTTCTAATCTTCCAGCTCGCCACTGCGTTCCGACCCCCTCCCCGCCGTGATTCTCTGATGGGCATTTGGGTGAGGGTCGCTTTGAGCGCTGGACCTGGGCCACGGGCTCAGGTCCGTTTTCGAGTGGCCGTTGGCGCGCCGCGCGACGGATTCCTCTTCAGCCTGCGTACTCCTCCTCCTCCTCCTCCTCCTCCTCCTCCTCCTCCTCCTCCTCCTCCTCCTCCTCCTCCCATCCTCTTCCTCCTCCTCCTCCTCCTCCTCCTCCTCCTCCCCGTGCTGCGATGTTTCTCTGGAGGTTCCACGGGAGGCCCCGCAGGAAGTCCCCAGAGGTCTGTCTCTTCAGGCCCCCAGATTCGTTCAGCCCCGATTCCCTTCCTTCCCATCCCTTCCTCTCTGTCCACCCTCCCTCTCCCCCTCCTCCCTCCCTCCCTCCCCCCTCCTCCCATATGTTTATCCATATTATTATTCTTCTTCTTCTTATTCTTCTTTGTCTTATTATTATTATTATTATTTTCTTCTTATTATTTCTCCTCTTCTTCCTCCTCCTCCTCCTCCTCCTCCTCCTCCTCCTCCTCCTCCTCCTCCTCCTCCTCCTCCTCCTCCTCCTCCTCCTCCCCCTCTTCCCTCTTCCCTCCTCCTCCTCCTCCTCCTCTCCTCCTCCTCCTCCTCCTCTCCTCCTCCTCCCCCCTCCCCTCCCCACCCTCCCTCCCCCCCTCCCTCTCCCCCCCCCCTCCCTCCCACCCTCTGCTCTTCCCACCCCCCCTCCCGTTCCCCTCCCCCCTTCACCCCTCTCCCCCGCCGCCCCCCAGGTGGCGACGCTCCCCCCCGCCGCCGGCAACGCCTTCTTCGGCTCCGCCGCCTCGCGGGGGGGGGGAGGCGAGAGCACGGCCGCGCCCCAGCTGACCAGCGCCGCGGCGTGGCACGCCTCGCGCTCGTCTGCGTCGTCTTCTTCTGCTTCCTATTATTCTTCTTCTTTATTAGTATTCTTATATGTCTTATTCGTACTGTTATTATTGTTTATAATTCTTATTGTTATTCTTTTTATTGTTCTTATTCGTATTATCCTTCTTCTTCTTCTTCGTCGTTTTCGTCGTTCTCATCCTCCTCGTCGTCGTCCTCCTCGTCCTCCTCATCCTCCTCCTCTTCATCCTCCTCCTTATCCTCTTCCTCCTCATCCTCATCCATCCCTTCCTCCCTCCGTCTGGCTCAAGCCCACAAGGGTCTCTTGATTTTATCGCCCTGGCTGCATGACCCTCTCGGGCAGGAGGTTCAAGCTGAACCGTCGCACTCGAGGCATGACATGGTGCTTGGACGAGCCCAGTGGGATTTCTGGGAAGCTCAGTTCGAAGCTCCTCAGCAATCCCATCGCTTTGCTCCATAGTTGCCCTCTCCTTGAGTGGTACACCATGGTTGTGCACTAGGCCCCTGGTCCCACCAATGCGGTGAAGGCGCCCCCAAGCTGCATCATTTTTAAAGCTCTCTCCCTTCCTCCTCAGTCCTCCTCCTCCTCCTCGAACCTCCTCCTGCTCCTCCTCCTCCTCCTCCTCCTAGTCCTCCTCGGCGAATTGTGCCGACTAACTTGGCACGAATGTTGTTGGCCGCTTGGCAGCAGTCTCAGCGATCCCCAGTGGTTTTTCCTCATCCTCCTTCGCCAAAGGGCCGGCGATCGCCACTAGGAATCGCTGAGGATCCCCCTCCGCCAACGGGCTGGCGGGGAGCCGGCCGCGGCCCCAGGCTCGCTGCACTCGAACTTCGTGGTGAACCTCGACCTGGAGCCGAGCCCGCCAGGTGCACATGAGGAGGGAGGAGGAGGAGGAGGAGGAGGAGGAGGAGGAGGAGGAGGAGGAAAAGGATGAAGAGCCTGAGGAGGAGGAGGACGACGACGAGGAGGAGAGTTCGTAAGAGGAGTAGGAAGAGGAGGAGGAGGAGGAGGAGGAGGAGGAGGAGGAGGAGGACGAGGACGAGGAGGAGGAGGAGGAGGAGGAGGAAGAGAGTTCGTAAGAGGAGGAGGGGGAGGAGGAGCAGCAGGAGAAGGAGCAGCAGCAGGAGGATGATTATGCTGGCTTGTGCCGTGCCGCACCAGGAGCCAAGCTCGCTCGGGGCCCTGGAGAGGTGAATTGCTCGAACAGTAGTGGGAAGGGTATGAGAAATGCAGGATATCAAAGAGCAGAGAGGAGGATCAGGAGGAGGAGCAGGAGCAGCCGCAGCTGCAAAAGGACAGTCCTCCGCCTCATTCCTCCCTCCTCCCCCGCCTCTACAATTACAATGGATTCATACTACTCTCCTCTCTCCCCTGACACTGTCAAGAAGGTATCGGCCATCTCCGCGTATCTGTTTTTGTTTTTTTGTTTACACAGGTTTCCCAAACAGTGTTTGCACCGTAGGGGCTGTTACCTGTTTGTCTAAGAGAACTGGGCCTGCGCGTCGGTCTCGCAGCCATGTTGTCGTCGTCGCCGCCCCATCGCCGCCTCGTCGCCGCTCGTCGTCTGGGCCTGCGCGCCGGTCTGGCGGCTATGATGCCGCCGCCGCCGGTCGCCGCCTCGCATAGATTCTCTTTTCTCGATGAGTATTAGGGCCTACCCCCCTCTCTGGATTTCACCGCCCCGTCTTCGCATTGCAAATTACACTTGCGTTCCCACATCCGAGGCAGGCCGGCAACGCCCCCTCCTCATCCCCCGCGACAAGTTTTAGTCGCGCGCACTCGTTTATCACAGATCATCCGTCTTCAAGGACCCCTTTGCAAACGACGGGACGAAGTCCACACACGCGCGTCGTCGCGCGCGCATGCAAAAAAACGTTTGAAACGCTTACGTTTCGCACGGGCTTCGATATCGAGTGTCACGAAAACATAAAATAACCATAAGGTTTCATAACAAGGCTCACGCTCTTGCAGATTCTCGAGGAAACTATCGATTTGCAGCATTCACATAACATGCTGCTAAGCGGGCCTCTAGCGCGCGCGCGCGTGGAAATCGTTCGGACGCCCTTGCGCGCGCGCTGTCGTCAGGATCCTTTTTTTCCAGAGCTGGGACGAGCTGCACGCGCGCGCGTCCTCGCGCGCATGTCAAAATCATTCAACAACCTCAGGTTTCGTAAGGGTTTCAACACCGAGCGCCCCGGTTTTTTTGGCGACATCATTGTTCGAAGCCCGCGCGCGCGCTCATGCGAATTCTGGAAAAGAGCCGTAGATTTTCAATATTGTCGCCAAAATGCTGTCGAAAGGGCTCTCGCGCCGCATGTCGGACTCATCCGAACGCCCTTGCGCGCGAGGGGGGGGGGTGGGGGGCGCGATCCGCGCGCGCGTCGACCTCCTTTCCAACCTTCATCGCCGACGCGAGGGCATCGTCATCTTTATTGGCGGGCGTGATAAACGTCGGCGCCGTCATTGGCCTTGCCGTCGTCATCGCCACCACGTCGTCGCCATCATCGCAACCCTCATCGTCGCGTCTACCGTCGTCGGCGTCGCCATGAAGCCGCGCCCGCCCAAGTCACCGACTCGCGCTGAAGTTCCCGCTGGGAAGTGCCCGGCGGCCCCCGCCACCGACGCCGCGTCGGTCGCGCCGCGCTAGTTGGCCGCTGCGCGCGCGAGCCCGCGCCCGCGGAGATGCGCCAGCCAACGCCGAGCATTCATCACAATCGCCGTCGCGTTGGTTCCGCGCGCCAAATTGCCTGCGGGCGTAACAGAATAGTCGGATCTATTTCTCCTCCCCTGGACTTAACCGCCCACCTTTTCGCGTTGAAATTTTCGCGCGGCCCTGCCCCGTCGCCCATCCGAAATGCGCCGACTCACCGCCCCGGCCAGGCCAGCGCCCGCCCCCCCCCCCCCCCCATCCTCTGCAACGAATGATACGCGCGCGCATTCTTTGATCGGAAGACAGAAGTTCCCAATGACCCCTTGCAGCAAATGGGGCGAAGCGCGCGTCCATAACGCGCCACCAAACGGGCCTCTCTCGCGCGCGCGGAAATCGCTCGAACGCCCACGCGCGCGCGTGGTCGCCGGAACCCTTTGCAGAACAGACGCGAAGTGCACGCGCGCGCGTCGCGCTTGCGCGCGCGCCGAAATATTGCCATAGCCTCGGGTTCCGTAGGGTCTTCTAAATCGAGTGCCCCGAACGCATCTGACGCGCGCGTTGTTCTGCAACTTCAGTTTTCCGAAGAAGCTCGCGTTCGGGCCCCTGCGAATTCGAGGAAACCATATGCGCATCTAATCATTGCTTTCGGCCAAGAGGGCCTCTCGCGCCGCGAATCAAAATCGCCCGGGCGCCCTTGCGCGATTGCTTGGGGGGGGGGGGGGGATCTACATCGGCGATGCTTCGCGGGCCGCTCTTGCGCGTCGGCTCCGCGCGCGCGTCGAACCCCTTTCGCAGCCATCGTCGCTGCCGCGGGGGCGCCGTCCTCCTTCGGCGGCGCGATCGACGTCGGCGCCGTCGCTGGCCGCGCCGTCGTCGTTGTCGCCGTCGTCGCAAGCGTCGCCACTATCATCGTCACGCCCACCGCGGTCGAATTTGCCCTGCTTCCGCGCCTGCCAAATCAGCCGACTCGAACTGAGGCGCCCGCTGGGAAGCGCCCGGCGGTCAGCGCCACCTCGGCCGCGTCGGTCGCGCCAGACTGGCTGGCCGCTGCGCGCGCGAGCATGCGCGGGCAGGCGCGCCCGCGGAGATGCGCCAGCCAACGCCGAGCACTCGCCGCAATCGCCGCCACGTGGGTTCGGCAGATCAAGTGGCCGGCGGGCGGAGTGGCAACTCAGGACGGGCATCGGCGAAGTCCCCCGTCTAAACATGACATGAATCGGGATCTTCCACGCCCCCCCCCCCCCCAGGATTCACAGTGGACTTTCTCGCCTTGCAATTTGCGCGTGGTTCTGTCCCATCGTCCATCCTGAATATGCGTTCAGACCACTCCAGGCAGGCCTGAGTGCCGGGGCTCGCCCTCCCCCCCCCCCCTCGCCGCCCAGAGAAAAAAACGTCGCGCGCGCTCGTTTGTCACAAATCAGGATTTTCAAAACAAATCGGGCGATCGATGCGCGCGCCAAAATCTTGCAAACACCGATGGATCCGTGGGGATTTCAAAATCGAGAGCCACATATATAGTATATATACACATATATACACATATATATATATATACACATACATACATACACGCGAGCACATGGCTTCGCAACAAGGGTTTCCAAGAAGCTTGCGCCCGCGCTCCCGCGGATTCTGATGCAAACCATGGGCTGTTCAACATGTTAACAAACTGCAGCCGGACAGGCCTCTCGCGCGCGCGTCGCAATTTTTCGAGCGCCCTTGCGCGCGTGCTGGCGCGAGGATCCCCTTGCAGAAGATGGGGTAGGTGCGCGCGCGCGCGTCGTCGCGCGCGCGCGCGTGCCAAAATCGTCGACAAATTTTGGTTTCGCGCGGAGTTGAACGCCGAGCGCCCCGAAAACACATCAAAACGCAAGGTTTCGCAACGGGGGTTTTCAACGCAAATTTGGCGCCCGTGTTCTGGCGGTTTCTAAAGAAAACCAGGGGCTTCTCAGCAAGTTCAAAGTATGCCAAACTGGCCTCGCGCGCCGCGCGTCGAAGTCTTTCGGGCGCCCACGCGCGCGCGCTGGCGGGGGGGGAAGGGGGGGGGGGCGCGATCCGCGCTCCATAATGCCACGCGGGCCACTTGCGCGCGTCGCCCGCGCGCGCGCGCGTCGCACAGCTTCAGGAAGAAGCCCCCGTCGCCGACGCGACGACGTCGTCGTCGTCATCGGAAAAAGGGGCTTTCAAAGTCAGCATCGTCATTGGCCTTGCCGTCGTCGTCGCTGCCATCGCCACCGTCATCGCTACTCTCATAAACTCGTCCACCGCCGTTGGCGTCGTCGTGACACGGCGCCCGCCCAAGTCGCTGGCTCGCACTGGAGTGCCCGCGGGGAAGCGCCCGGCGGCCAGCGCCGCCGCCGCCGCGCCGGTCGCGCCAAACTAGGTGGCCGCTGCGCGCGCGAGCATGCGCGGGCTAGCGCGGCCGCAGAGATGCACCAGCCACCGCTAAGCACTCATCGCAATCGCCGCCGCATGGATTTTGCTGGCCACTTTGCGGGTGGGTGCGCGGGATGTCTGCAAGGGCATGGCCGTTGTCAGTTCATATGCAAAAATCAAGTGCGCCACAGCACCATATATATATATATATATATATATATATATATTCTCCCGAATGAAAAAATATTGAGATATACCACCACCGCCGCCACCCCGGACTTGACCGCCCCCCTTTCCGTAATGCACTTCGCGCATGGTTCTGCCCCTGTCGCCCATGTTAAGTATGAGCTCGCATCAGCCCCGCCAGGCCAGCGCCGGCCCGCCCCCCTCCCTCCTCGCACTCTGCAAAAATAGTGTGCGCACGCACTCGCGCATAATCAATCGCCAGTTGTCAAGAATCCCCTGCTAAAACATGTGGCGATGCGCGCGCGCGTCGTCGCGCGCGCGTGCCTACATACGCGGCACCCCGCAAGTGCGGATAAGAGTGAGGGGGCGGGCGCGGGGGGGGGGTCGCTGGTGAGCCGCCCGGAACGAATGCAGAAACAACCCGCCGCAGGCGCCGAATCTTTGGCTTGTTCAGTGAACGTAGTTTGGGTCGCGGGCGGGCCGCGGGCTCTTGGGTGGAATTCAGAAACAGCCCGCCGCAGGCGCCGAAAGTTTTGATTTGCGCGCTGAATGCGGTTTGGGTCGCAGGTTCTCCACCTGGAACAAATGCAAAAGAAACCCGCCGCAGACGCCGAATATTTGGCTTGTTCACTGGGACGTAGTTCGGGTCGCGGGAGGGTCGCGGGCTCTCCACCTCCATTGGGGGGGAATTCAGAAACAGCCCGCCGCGGGCGCCGGAAGTTTTGATTTGCGCGCTGAACGCGGTTTGGGTCGCGGGTGGGTCGCAGGTTCTCCGCTTGGAACGAATGCAAAAGAAGCCTGCCGCAGACGCCGAAAATGTTGGGTGGGTCGCGGGGTGGGTCGCGGGTGGGTCGCGGGTGGGTCGCGGAATGGGTCGCGGGAAGGTCGCGGGCGCGGTTTGAGTCGCGGGTGGGTCGCAGGTTCTCCACCTGGCGCCGAAAATTTCGGGTGGGTCGCGGGATGGGTCGCGGGTGGGTCGCGGGTGGGTCGCGGTGGGTCGCGGGTGGGTCGCGGGTGGGTCGCGGGTGCGTCGCGGGGTGGGTCGCGGGTGGGTCGCGGGTGGGTCGCCGGCGGGTCGCGAGTGGGTCGCCGGGGGGGTCTCGGGGTGGGTCGCGGGCGGGTCGCGGGGTGGGTCGCAGGTGGGTCGCGGGTTGGTCGCGGGTGGGTCGCGGGGTGGGTCGCGGGTGGGTCGCGGGGTGGGTCGCGGGTGAGTCGCGGGCGGGTCGCGGGGCGGGTCGCGGGCGGGTCGCGGGGCGGGTCGCAGGTGGGACGGCGACAACAACAAACAACAAACAACAACCACAACAACAACAATTACAATAATCCGCATCGCGGAATTCCTTTCCAGCCACGCACCCATGGACAGTGACTCACCGTTCGGTTCAGCCCCCTCGCTCTGATAATATACATATATCTATATATATTATTCATATATATATACACATACATATACATATACACATACACATACACATACACATACACATACGCATACACATACACATACATATACATATACATATACATATACATATACATATACATATACATATACATTTACATGAACATATACATACAAATGTACATATACATATACACAAACATATACATATACAGACACATACACATACACATACACATATACATACACACATGTTCACGTACATATATATATATATATATATCGGCGAAACAAAATTTCTGGTGTCATGCATATTTAACAATGGAGTGCCATGGACGCATTAATAGCACTTGGTTTCGTAGCCATGCTTTTCATTCGCGGGGGGGCAGGATCCGTGTCAAATAATGCCACGCGGGCAACTCGCGCGCGGCGGCCGCGCGCGCGTGTCGAACGCCTTCCCGAACCTTCACCGCCGACGCGTGGACGTCGTTATCGTTGCCGGAGGGCGTGATCAACATCGGCGCCGTCATTGGCCTTGCCGTCGTCGTCGCCACCATCGCCACCATCACCGCTACTCTCTTCATCGTGTCTACGGTTGTCGGCGTCGCCATGATGCCGCGCTTGCCCAAGTCACCAGCAGCCGGCGCCACCGCGGCCGCGTCGGTCGCGCCAAACTAGCTGGCCGCTGCGCGCGCGAGCAAGCGCGGGACAGCGCGGCCGCAGAGATGCGCCATCCTACGCCAAGCACTCATCGCGACCGCCGTCGCAAGGATTTTGCAAGCC
>CAUYUJ010001595.1:96667-99426 GCA_963575745.1 Prorocentrum cordatum | reverse complement strand
CCGCCGCCACTCAGAAGGCGACAACTCACCCCCACCCCCAGTCCCGACGCCCATCCCCGAGCCAGCGATTCAAGGGGTCGGGACTGGGGGTAGGGGTGGGTTTTCTCCATTCTTGGACCCCGGAAACCCACCCCCACCCCCAGTCCCGACTCCTTGAATCGCGGGTTCGGGGATGGAGTCGGGACTGGGGGTGTTTGTGGGTTTTCGCCTTCTCAGCCGCAGGCCAGAGCTCCGTAGGCCAGGGCTCTGCTGACCAGGACCTTGCCAGATCCAGCCAGAGAGTCGAAGAAGAAAAAATTACACAAACGTAAACTGTCGGCTGGGAGGGGCCCTGCGTGGATCCAAGAAATGCTCGCAGAGCGCCAAAGGTTTATGTTGATGCCGTTTCTTCTGCTTCTTCTAGAGAATGTGGATTACGGTCGGGAGCCTTGGCTTAGCTGTCGCGCCACCGGATCTGGCCTCCCGCGCTTCGGAACGACGCGCCATCCGCTTGCAAGGCACAGCGCGTCGCCGGTGCTGCCGCTGCGAAACGCTATGCACAGTGCACGAGTTCCCGAACGCAGTGGAGAGTGTCAGAGGGGCTCGACGTATACACCGAGTTTTCTGGTCGACCAAGGAGCCACGGAGTTCGGCGAAGGAGCTCGGCGTATGCGCGCTGCAGCTTCCCACAGCCTGGGAAGCCGAGGCGTCTACACGCCGAACGCGTTGGCCGACCAGACGACTTGGTACACACCTCGGGCCTCCCCCTGAATGCTTGGGTTAAGTCGGGCCTGTCCCTCTACAGGAGGTATATTCAAAAATAGGAAAACAATAGTCTGGGGACTAGTTTATTTTATTATTTTGGAGCATTGTGGAAGTGTTTTTGTGGAGTATGTTAGATCTTTCGCCCAAAACCCCCCTGTGGGGGGACAGGCCCGACCTAGTGCCTTGGGCCCTCGGCTGCCGCTTTCTGGGGCGTGCCGATGTCCTGGGTTGTCAAAACGTCCCAGCTCACGCGTGGCCCTGGAGCGGTCCGTACGGCAAGTCCTCGCCGCGCCGACGCGGTGACAATCCGCCGTGTGGGTGTTCAGACCCGGCCAGTACAGTCAGCCCACATAGTCAGGATGGGCTTCTGTTTCATGCTCCCGACGTTTCATCTTATTTGAATAAGGCGTTTCAATTTTCCTCCTGGTGCAACTGCTCCTGCACCGATTCCGTGACACGCATTTGCTTTAACAGTGCGGGACCAGGATTTCTGTGATGGGCCTGGCGGGCTGTGCGAGGAGTGCATGCGATGCATCGCGGTCGCCCCCCCCCTCTCCTCCTCCTTCCTCTCCCAAAATAGTCCGCTGGCACAGAAAAACTCAGGATGGCCAACCTTCCTTGCCTCCTCGGTCCATCCTTGGCCACGTTCGTTGGCCGCGCCCCGCCCGAAGAGCTTCGAAAGGGGCGTCCGAGGCCCCGGCATCCTTGTCGCGCACATCCTTATGATGCGGGCCGGCTGCACGGAGCGATCCGGTGCTCGAGGGGCCGTCGATCGCTCGAGGCCGAGCGATCCGCGCGGTGTCGGAGACCACCGCCGGGGTCGTCGGGGCACGGGCCGGCCGTGCCCAGGCTCGTGCGCCCGCAGTGCGCCCTCCCCTCCTCGCGACGACGGAGGAGGAGGAGGAGGAGGAGGAGGAGGAGGAGGAGGAGGAGGAGGAGGAGGAGGAGGAGGAGGAGGATGAGAGAGGAGGAGGAGGAGGAGAGAGGAAGGAGGAGGAGGAGGAGAGGGGGAGGAGGAGGAGATGAGAGAGGAGGATGAGGGGGAGGAGGAGGGAGGAGGAGGAGGAGAGGAGGAGGAGGAGGAGGAGGAGGAATAATGATAATCGTAACAGTGATAATACTACTAAGAAGAAACATAATAATACACGAATGCGAATGATAATACTACGCAGAAGAGGAAGAATAAGGCGAAGCATACTGATAAAAGTAAGCGAAGAAGAAACCGATTCAGAAGGATAATACAACACCGAAACTGAACACTAACAAACATAATATATTGATACCAACCACAAGAATACTATTACTATTAAGAGTAATCGTAAGACTATACAAATCATACAACTAAGAATAATCATACCACGAACAATAATAATACTAGGGGAGGAGGAGGCGGAGGAGGATGAGGAGCAGGAGGAGGAGGAGGAGGCGGAGGAGGAGAATGAGGAGGAGGAGGCGGAGGAGCAGAATGAGGAGGAGGAGGAGGAGGAGGAGGAGGAGGAGGAGGAGGAGCAGGGGCGGACGTCCCCCTCGCAGACGCCCGACGTCTCGATGTCAGCTCGTTTTCGGGGCGCCCTCCCGCAATATGCCCTCCCCTCCCCCGCCTTGCGTCGCCCCCTCCGCCCCCCCGCTGGATCGACTGGCTTGCTGCCCCTCTGGACGGCCGTCCAGCGGTGCGTCGCGGGGGTGCCAGACGAGCCCGCGTCGTCGGCGTCTGCAGGCGGAGGAGCAGGAGGAGAAGGAGGAGGAGGGGAGGAGAAAGAGGAGCAGGAGGAGGAGGAGGAAAACCAGTGTATTCCCGAGGCCCATGAACGATGTTGAAATACATCCTCCCTCCAAGATCCCTCTTCATAGGTCCCTACAAGGAGTCATTTCCACGGAGAGGATTGCCCCATGAAAACCAATGAAACTCTTTCAACTGTTCAAGATGAATGTGCGCGGCGCTAAGGCGAGAACCATATTTTGAAAATAAGCCGCCCTCAATCCGTGTAACGCTTGCACATTGTTAGACGGAATAT
>CAUYUJ010001595.1:54167-91667 GCA_963575745.1 Prorocentrum cordatum | reverse complement strand
GCCTGCTTCCGCTTTCGTGAATTTGTTTGTTGCTGTTGCTGCTGTTGCTGTTGTTGCTGTTGTTGCGGTTGTTGTCGTCGTTGTTGTTGTTGCTGTTGTTGTTGTTGTTGTTGTTGTTGTTGTTGTTGTTGTTGTTGAACTCTCATTTCTAAAGAATAATTATTGTTGATCCCCCCTCACCGGTGCATGCTGTTTTTTCTCAATCGAAGTGTGGCCCTCGACGCTCGCACCCTGTTTTTTGACAGTGCAAGTCTTCGTGCTCAAACTGGGCTCCTGGCCCCCCGGATTACAACAACAACGGCTCCCGACAGACTTCCTCCAAATTTGCTCAGGACCCCCGCTCCTGAGACTTCCTCACATTTTGTTCTCGGGATCGGTGCTCCCGCCTGTGACTTCCTCCCAATTTAGTCAGGACCCCCGCTCCCATCTGAGACTTCCTCACAATTTACTCAGGAACGGCGCTCACGCTTGAGACTTCTTCGCAATTGAGTGAAGGTTTTCCGCAATTTCTCTCTGTCTCTTTCTTTCCCTACCTCTTAACCGTCCCCCTCTTCGCTCCTTCTCTCCTGGCGGTTTCCCTCTTTCTTCGTCCCTCCCCCTCCCTTCCTCCCACTCTCCCTGGTTCTCCCCCTCCTCTTTTTGCAGGGCCCGCACCAATTCCAATGGCGGGCACATGTACGCCCACGAAGGATTGTCCGCCCGTTCAGGTTTGCCCGCCAGTCTAAGCCCGCCGCCCCCCGCAAAGAGAAAGAATCCCCCCTAAAGGGGGTGTGATCGAAGACAAGGGCAGGTATCGAGGGTGTGGGGATCTCGTTTTGAATGACACACGGGCAAGTGAGAGCGAACAGTCTTATAATGATTGTTGTTGCTGCTGCTGCTGCTGCTGCTGCTGCTGCTATTGTTGTTGTTGTTGTTGCTGTTGTTGTTGTTGTTGTTGTTGGTGTTGTTGTTGTTGTTGTTGTTGTTGTTGTTGTTGTTGTTGTTGTTGTTGTTGTTGTTCTTGTTGTTGTTGTTGCTGTTGTTGTTGTTGTTGTTGTTGTTGTTGTTGACGAAACCACTAGCTGGCGGACCGCCCCCCCCCCCCCCCCCCCCCCGCGCAACGCAGCGCAACGCAACGCAACGCTCTCCCCGCGCGCCCCCCCGCGGGGCGTACAGGGACCCGTACAGGGTTCTATAGGGCTCCCACAGGACCCCTACAGGGTTCCATAGGATTCCTATAGGACCCCTACACGGTTCCATAGGATTCCTATAGGACCCGTACAGGGTTCCATTGGACTTTTGTAGGAGCCGCACAGGGTTGGATCGGACCCCCATAGGACCCCTACAGGGTTCCATCGGATTCCCATAGGACCCGTGTAGGGTTCAATTGGACTCCTATAGGACCCCTACAGGGTTCCATGGGACTCCCATAGGACCCCTACAGGGTTTCATAGGACTCCCATACGACCCAGACAGGGTTCCTGAAGACTCCCATGGAACCCCGACAGGGTTCCATAGGACTCCCATAGGACCCCTACAGGGCTTCATAGGACTCCCATAGGACCCCTACAGGGATCCATCGGGTTCCCATAGGACCCGGACAGGGTTCCATCGGGTTCCCATAGGACCCGGACAGGGTTCCATGGGACCCCCATAGGACCCGTACAGGGTTCCATCGGACTCCCATACGACCCCTACAGGGTTCCATCGGATTCTCATAGGACCCGTACAGGGTTCCATCGGACTCCCATAGGACCCCTACAGGGATCCATCGGGTGCCCATAGGACCCGTACAGGGTTCCATCGGACTCCTATAGGACCCCTACAGGGTTCCATGGGAGGCCCATAGGACCCCTACAGGGTTTCATAGGACTCCCATACGACCCAGACAGGGTTCCTTAAAACTCCCATGGGACCCCTACAGGGTTCCATAGGACTCCCATCGGACGCCTACAGGGTTTCATAGGACTCCCTTAGGACCCCTACAGGGTTTCATCGGACTCCCATAGGACCCCGACAGGTTTCCATAGGATTCCCATAGGACACGCATAGGATTCCATAGGATTCCCATGGGACCCCTACAGGGGTCCATCTCTTCTTCTTTCTGCTCCTGCGCGTACCGCTTCTTGCGATATCAACATTCGAGGTTATTTTCGTGGTTAGCCGGCTCCCAGGCGTGGCTCGGACCCTGGGGACCTGGGACAGCGGTCCTCGTTATCGCTTGGGCGTGTGCATTGTTCGTCGTTGTCGTCGGAGGGGGAGGAGGACGAGGAGGAGGAGGAGGAGGAGGAGGAGGAGGAGGAGGAGGAGGAGGGGGAGGAGGAGGAGGAGGGGGATGGGGGGAAGGGGGAAGGGGAGGAGGACGAGGAGGATGTAGAGGAGGAGGAGGAGGAGGAGGAGGACGAGCCTCTAGAGGCCTCGGGCCCCGCCTCTCACGGCGCCTCCCCCCAGACCCTCCAGAGCGCCCCATCGGGAACCCAAGCGAGAACAATCCGTCTAGGATCCGTAAGGGATCCCATACAGTCCGTATAGGATCTGTATGGGATCCCATACAGTCCGTATAGGATCCGTAGGGGATCCCATACAGTCCGTATAGGATCCGTAGGGGATCCCATACAGTCCGTCTAGGATCCGTAAGGGATCCCATACAGTCCGTATAGGATCCGTATGGGATCCCATACAGTTCGTATAGGATCCGTAGGGGACCCCATACAGTCCGTATAGGATCCGTATGGGATCCCGTACAGTCCGTATAGACGCCGTATGGGATCCTATACAGTCTGGATAGGATCCGTAGGGGATCCCATACAGTCCGTCTAGGATCCGTATGGGATCCCATACAGTCCGTATAGGATCCGTATGGGATCCCATACAGTCCGTATAGGATCCGTATGGGATCCCATACAGTCCGTATAGACGCCGTATGGGATCCTATACAGTCTGGATAGGATCCGTAGGGGATCCCATACAGTCCGTCTAGGATCCGTAAGGGATCCCATACAGTCCGTATAGGATCCGTAGGGGATCCCATACAGTCCGTATAGGATCCGTAGGGGATCCCATACAGTCTATATAGGATCCGTAGGGGATCCCATACAATCCGTATAGGATCCGTATGGGATCCCATACAGTCCGTATAGGATCCGTATGGGATCCCATACAGTCCGTATAGGATCCGTATGCGATGCCATACAGTCCGTATAGGATCCGTATGGGATCCCATACAGTCCGTATAGGATCCGTATGGGATCCTATACAGTCCGTATAGGATCCGTATGGGATCCTATACAGTCCGTATAGGATCCGTAGGGGATCCCATACAGTGGGAGCTCCCGTAGGGTCACACACCCCCCACCTGCCCGCGCAACGGAACACAACGCAACAGAGGCTGCTCATACAGCCGTGTTGCGTTGCGTTGCGTTGCGTTGCGGGGGGGGGGGGGGGGGGGGGTCCTGGTACACCAGTGGGTTGTTTCGCTACATGGAGCAAAACAGCGAACTGGTGGACCGGCTCCGGGTACACCAGCAGGTTGTTTTGCCTTGTTGTTGTTGTTGTTGTTGTTGTTTCTGCTGCTGCTGTTGTTGTTGCTGTTGCTGTTGCTGCTGTTCCGGAACGCCTCGTGCTCGCTACGAGGCGTACTCGCTACGAGGCTGTCTCAGTCCAGAGAGCCATGCAGATGCCTACGAACTGCTCCATACGCTCCAACGCCCGCTCGCTTCGTCGCCCAGCGGGGGTGGGGAAGCGCACAGCATCGTCGTCATCATCGTCAGCAGCAGCACTGTCACCATCATGATCCCTGTGCTCCTCTTACTCCTCCTCCTCCTCCTCTGCCGTGGGGGGTGGGGGCGAGGGTGGACCAGAAAAAAGGAGGGCTGCAGTGGGAAGCTCCGAGGACGAGCCAGGGCACCCCGTGGGCGAGGTGGGGAATTCGCAAGGGGAGGGCAGCACGAGAGACAGTACGAAACGAGGCGGCGGCTTCGAAAAGGGGGGGAGCACGAAACAGTACAAAACGAGCCAGAGAGTTGCCCCGCCAGTCTTCGGAATTTCCTTGCTCGTCTTCGGAGTATTCTGGATCGTTCGTCCGTCATCGTGGTTCGCTGTTTCCCTGGTGGAAGGTGGGGCACAGTCTTCAGAGGCTCGAAGACAGAGTCGGGGTTTCCTCCGAAATCTTGTTAAACATGCGCCGGTTGAACAAATCATACCGTCGGAAATCTGGGAACCTCAATCTTTCGACCTCGAACCCTCGAACCGAGCCCCGCCCAGGGGCAACTTTGACGGGAGATAATCTCAGGGGGGGGTACGTGGACCCTCAATCGCTCGCTCATCACCGACAGGGGCCCTATAGCCCACCCTGTTCAGGATCGTGCGGAATTGCTATCGGGGGCCTATCGCCGATCCATCGGCGACGTATCGCCAATTTCTGGTCGACGTTACCCCCCTGGGGTTGTCCCGCCCCGACGCATCACATCAGGAGGGGGATGGGGAGGGTGAGGATTGGGGGAATGAATGAATGAGTGAATGAACCCCTTCGCGATGCGAATTGGAAAAGGAGGAGGAGGGAGAAGGGAAGGAGGAGGAGGAGAGAGAGGAGGAGGAGGAGGAGGAGGAGGAGGAGGAGGAGGAGGAGGAGGAGGAGGGGGAGGAGGGGGAGGAGGGGAAGGAGGAGGAGGAGGGAGGAGGAAGGAGGAGGAGGGAGGAGGAGGAGGAGGAGGAGGAGGAGGAGGGGAGGGGGAGGAGAGCCGTTCTGGGCTCTTCCTGAGGGAGGGGGGGTCTTGCACGAACGTACTTCAGAGCGGCGCGTTCGTGCGTGCCAATCTGGCCGCGAGAGAGGGAATCATTCCGTACACATTTGGGCTTCCGCGATGGCTCCCAGCGGGGCGCCGCAGCATGCGCCGCGCCTCGCAGCGTGGGGAGGCGGCGGCGGCGGCGGCTCGCGGGTTTCGCAGCGCTGGCGCAGGGCCGACGCCCGCGCCCTGGCAGCGCCCGCCGCCCTCGGCGGCCGTCGTCCTGCCGGGGCCCCGCAAGCCGGCCTGGGGCTGCGCCTGCGGCACCGATGGGAACTGGGCCTGCAGGCTGGCGTGCCGCACCTGTGGGCGAGCGGCGCCGCTCTCGGTGCGCCAGCTGGCGCTGGCCAACGCTGGCGGCGTGCAGCCGAGTGCGCAGCCAGCAGGCGGAAGCAAGGGCAAGGGCAAGGGCAAGGCCAAGGCCGTCGGTAAGGACGCTCGTGTCCCGACTGGCGACGCCGCGGCCAGCGCTGAGGCGCCAGCTCAGGCCCCGCCCAGCACGGGCTTCAGCGAGGCAGACGTCGCCTCCTTCCTGGAGCACCTGGCGTCCAAGGGCGTGGTCGTGGGCGAGGAGGACCGCGCCAAGCTGGCCCCGCCCAAGGAGGCGCCGCGCGCGCCCAAGCCGAAGACCTACTCCGACGTCCTGCAGAACTGCATCTGGCGTATGCAGAAGCTGGACAAGCAGGCGGCGGCGAGGGCGGCGGAGCACGTCGAGGCCACCGAGCGAGTGCGGCTCGCGAAGGCCGCGCTGGACGAGGCGACTGTGGCGCTGGACGTGGCCCGCAAGCGCCAGACTGAGGGCCGCGAGCAGCTGGAGCTGGCCAAGCATATGGAGAAGACGGGGCTGCCGCCTGGCTGCAGCTCGGCCCGCGCTGCTGAGCTGGCCAAGGCGGTCACCAGCCTGGAGGCGCTGGGCTCGCTCGACGGCTATGGAGCCGACGCAGGGACCATCGAGGCCGCGCGAGGCGCCCTGCAGCGCAAGGTCGATGCCATCCGTGCCGAGCTTGCGTCAGCTGAGTGCAAGGCGGCCGAGGACGAGCCCATGGGCACGGGCGACGCGTCTGCTGCTGGTGCTGCTGCTGATGCTGGTGCAGACGGCGAGCGGGGCCAGGCCGCTGGTGCGGCAGCAGCAGAAGAGGGGGGCGGCCACGCCTTCTTCGACCAGGTGGACAAGCTCGAGGGCGAGAACCGCCGCAAGTTCGAGGAGGCGTGCCAGGCCGTCGGCCTCGACCTCCCCGAGGCCAAGCGCGCCCGCGGCGACGGTGGAGGCCAGGCGGCGGCTGGCGCTGACCAGGCGGGAGGTTGGCGCCTGGCGGCTGGACACGGCCAACACCACGGCGCGCGGCAGCATGATGCGATGGCTGCAGCAGGACGCCACGGCCGACGTGGTCTTCCTGCAGGAGGTGGGCGTGGCCCCAGGAGCGGCGGCCGAGGTCGAGCAGGCCTGCCGCCGAGAGGGCTGGAAGGTGGCCTTCAACGAGTCGGTGCGCACCGACAGGGGCGGCCTCTCCAGCGGTGTGGGCGTCGGCGTCCGTGCCCACATCGGCATGGGCCAGGCTCCCAAGGGGCCCAAGCTGCCCAAGGACCGCGTGATCGCGCGCTGGGTCAACTGCGGAGTGCCTGGCGGCTTCCTGGCGGCGTCGGTGTACCTGGTGGCTGCCAAGGGCCTCGACGCGGAGTCGAAGCTCATCCTGGGGCAGCTGGGTGAGTACTTGGCCTACGTGCAGGTGCCCTACGTCATCGGCGGCGACTGGAACTGCAAGCCCCAGGAGCTGGAGGCGTGGGGCTGGCCCCAGGAGGTCGACGGCATGGTGGTGGCGCCGGGCGCGCCGACCTGTCGCGTCGGCTCGGGCTCGGAGATCGACTACTTCGTGGTATCGAGCGGCCTGGGCGGCATGGTCAAGGGCTGCAGCAGGCTGGACACGGCCTTGGCGCCCCACTGGCCCGTGCGCCTGCAGCTGAGCGTGAGGGGGCTCCCCGAGCGCAGGCTGGTGCACAAAGCGGCGCGCACGCTGCCAGCGCAGCGGCCTGTGGGCCCACGGCGCGAGCCGCCAGACTGGGCGCCTTTTCTGGGGCTGGCGCGGGCGGTGCTGGCCAGGTTGGGGGTCGCCGTGCAGAGGCCTGGGGCTGCGGAGACCACCTCGAGTCCTACTGGGGCTAGGACTGGGAGTTCGGCAACTCCTTCTCGGCCGCCAGACTCACCCTACGCCTTATCCGCTGGGGTCGCAGACTCCAGCGCGGTGGCTAGGGCAGAGGGCGCCACTTGTTCCGCGACTGGGGCTACCTCAGGTGCTGCGAGTACGAGGCTCCCAGGAGCGGAGGCGCTGGGCGAGCCAACGGCGCCTGGCTGGAGGCTCGACAGTGTCCTGGGGCCAGGCTACCAGTTGCCCGTCGGCGCCCACGCGGAGTCGCTCAAACACTTCCGGGCTGGTTACGACGAGGACTGGGCGGACGCAGTGCTCGGCCTGTACGGCGATACGGTGGAGGACCCAGTCGAGGTGGACTTAACGGAGGAGGAGGCTCTTCCCCGCATCAGTGAGGATTCTGATCCGTCATCGGCACCACCATCAGAGGAGCGATGCCAGCAGGGAGAGCTGAACCCTATAGCTGACGCTAAGTATGTGGGGAATCCTAGGGGCCCTCAGAGGCCAACAGGTGAACCCACTGGCTCAGCGTCGTCGCATCAGGCACCCAGCGGAGGCGCAGCTTCTGTGACGCTGGACGTGGCGGCGCTGGAGCCGCAGGGGATGGTGGACGTGCTCTACGGCGAGTTTGCCAAGTTGATGGAGGCCGACTTGCTCGGCCTGTACCACGTGCCGCCGACGGACGCCCACCTGTACGTCGGGCGCGCGGCGGACCCGAAGTTCGTGGAGAGGGACGTGCTGCTGCCAGGTGGGGGACCACACCCCAAGGGCTGCCCAGTCTCGGCTCGATGGCGCCGCATCGGGGCCGTCATGTGGGAGATGATGGCAGCTCGCAGGCGCTTGCACGTGGAGACGGCGATCCCAGCGGCCCTGGCTCAGTTGAAGGGGCTCGCGGCCAAGGCGGGTGCCCTGGCATCGGATGACCTTGGCGGCGACTTGCTCACGGAGGGGGAGGTCCGCAGGTGGAAGCGCCAGCTGCACACGCTCAGCCACCTCACCTTCTGCGAGTTGGAGAAGCTGGAGCAAGAGGCCAGGGACTTGGCGGCGAAGCTGGAGGACCGCTGTGGCAAGAAGCGGTGCCAGCAGTGGCGCCAGTGGGCGCAGGAGGCGGTGCAGGACGGTGCGGGCGCCGCCCACCGCTACTGCAAGGCGCCGCTGGCCTGGGCCCCAGACCTCGATGGCGAAGGGGGGCCAGCAGGCATCTCGGCGACGCTGGGCGCGCTGAGGGACGAGTACCAGGAGGTGTGGAGGCACAAGGAGGTGATGCCGCTCGACTTGGACGATGCCCTTCCCTCCGAGCTGCTCGAGGAGGCAGGGGTGGCGCCCACCCCAGAGGCCATCAGGAGGGCGGCGGCGTCGTTCAAAGCGTCGACGGCGACGGGGGTGGACTGCATCAAGCCCCAGTCCTTCGGCCACCTGAGCGACGACGGCTTGATCGCGCTGGGTTTGGTGCTGCAGGTGCTGGAGGCGACTTGCAGGATCCCAGGGCAGCTCGACACCCTCTACATCTTTTTCCTGGTCAAGGCCGAAGGCGGGTGGAGACCCATCGGCCTCTTGAGCAGCCTCGTCAGGCTGCTGGGCAGGATACGCCGAGGAGAGGCCCAGGAGTGGGAGCGCCAGCACCCCAGGGACTTCTTCTTCGGCGGTGAGGGCAAGTCATGCGAGGATGCGGTGTGGCTGCAGGCCTTCGACGCGGACTTGGCGACAGCGATGGAGCAGCACTCGATGACGTCCATGCTGGACTTGTCCAAGGCCTACGAGCGAGTCAGCCATGCAGGGCTGGTGGCAGCAGCCCGAAGACACGGCTTCAGGTTGAGGCGCTTGAAGCTCATCCTCCGATCGCATGGGGGACGGCGCAGACTCTGCCTGAGCAAGTGGGTCTCGGAGGCCTTCTCGCTGGGGACGTCGATCGTGGCGGGGTGCACCTTCGCAACGACGCTGCTGAAGGTGATGCTCCTCACGGCCATGGACCTCCTCATGCAGTCCTGGCAGAACGTGCGCGCCTACCTGGTCGTGGACGACGTCACGCTGGCGGTGTACGGGCGGCTGCGCGACGTGGAGTTCGGGGTCTTCGGCGCGACCAGGTGGCTCTGCCAGAGGTTGGAGGAGGACGGCTTCACGATCTCGGTCACCAAGGGGGTGATAGTCTCCAGTGACACCGACGCTGGCAAGAGGACGGCCCACCGCCTCAGGAAGTGGGACTTCAGGCTGCGGCGCGAGGCCAAGAACCTGGGGATTGACTTCAGGCTGGATGGCAAGGCCTCGTGGGGCGTGCTGCGTGGGCGCCTGGGGCGCCTGGCTGTGAAGGCGTCGCGCTACATGCAGCTCCGACGTGCTGGCGCCAAGCTGGGCTCGGTTTTCAGGTGCAGCGGCCTGGCGACCATCCTCCACGGAGCCCGCGTCAGGGGCGTGCCGACCAAGGTCCTTGACAAGGCCAGGACCATCAACGGCCAGGCCATCTCGGGGGCGTGCGGCAAGCGGAGCAGGACGCTGCAGTTCGCGGTCCAGCCTGGGACGGGATGGCGCCGCGACCCCGCCTACGCGGCCAATGGTTTGCCGCTGCTGGGTTGGGCCAAGGCGGTGTTCCAACGGGCCAGGCCCGCGAGCAGCATGGACACCGTGTTCAGCGCTGCTCAGCCTGCCCATTGGGGCCAGGTTACGGGGCCTGCTGGGGCTGTGCGCCTCAGCCTCGCTCGCATTGGCTGGCGAGCGGAGAGCTGGCACGTCTGGATCACCGACAGGGGCGAGCGCCTCGACCTGACGGTGCACAGCCCGAAGCTGATCGGGGTGTGGGTCGAGCGGGGCGTGCACAGGGCGCTGATGAGGACGGTGCCTGCCCACTTCCACGACCAGCTGGAGGGGCCGCCCACCATGTACCCCGTCCGCGCGGCGCTGGACCTGATCAGGGGGCTGGGCGACGCTGAGCAGACGGCGCTGGTGGAGAGCCTCGTGTGCGGGGGCCTCGTCTCGCAGTGCAACCTCTACGACGAGCGGGCGGCCGTCTCCTCCGACTGTCAGTGGTGCGGCTACGGCATGGGCACTCACCACCACAGGCTGTTCTGCTGCGAGGGGACGGCGACGGTGGCGCGCGACATGGGCCTGGCTGCTGTGCGCGCCGCAGGCGCAGCTGCGGAGGTCACGGACATGGGCTTCGTGCGGTGCCTCGTTCCGCTCGGGCTGGAGCTGGCGCCGCAGCCGGCTGCTGCTGAGCGGAGCCTGCGCGCGGGGGCCCTTCGGCGAGCTGGGTTTTCGGGCACCGTGTGCATCGACGGCTCAGCCTTTTTCCCGCAGCTGGTGGAGATCACTCGCACTGGCTGGGCGGGCATCATGGTCACCACCGACGGCCGTGTGATTGGCGGCGTGCTGGGGACGGTGCCAGGCCTGGTGCAGGAGATCGGGTTTGCCGAGCTGTACGCGCTGCTGGTGGTCTTGCGAGAGGCCGACGGCGACCTGGAGATCATCACGGACTGCAGGAACGTGGTGGACGACTACGAGAAGGGCGAGCTGTGGTGCACCAGCCCAGAGTCCAGGTACGCGGAGCTCTGGAGCGAGGTGTGGACGCGAGCCCGCGACATGCCTGGGTCGCTGGTCATCCGCTGGACCCGTGCCCACACCAGCTGGGCTGCGGCGGAGGCGGCTGGCGTGCCAGCCCACTGGCACATCGGCAACCAGGAGGCCGACAAGCGCGCCAAAGAGGGCGCCAGGCTGCACTGGGACTTCGAGGAGGCGGAGGAGCTCGCCACCCGTGTGAGCTCGGCGGCGGAGGCGAGCAAGCAGCTCCTCCGCCATCACGGCGCTGTGCTGAAAAGTGTCGCAGGCGCGGGCTGGCCCGATCGGAGTCCTCTTCCCCGTCCCTGCCCCCAGCAGGTCCTCTCCCTCGTGGCGAACCCTAATGGGCACGTCTTGGGCCGTCTTGGGAGGACCTGGGGATGTGGCATCTGTGGGGTAAGGAATGGGCTCCGATCTCGTATAGTCTGCCACCCGTGTCCTGGAGTGCCTAGGCCTGCGGCGATCGCCCATCCTTCCCATAGGCTGTGGGTGGTTCGGCGTGGGCGTGGGACGGGTGGGGGGGACGGTCGGGGCCTTGGGGGGGACGAGGCGATCGTCTTCTGTAAGCTCTGCGGGGCATACGCCCGTCGGCAGACCCATCTGTTGGCCGTGCCCTGTCGTCCCTGGTCCAGTCGTCCCAGGGACTCGGTCCGTCTGGGGAAGCTCGCCCTGGACCGTCTCCGCGCTGGTCGGGAACCCCAGGGCGACGTTTTTTGGGGGCACCCGTTTCTGCTCGCCCGTGGTTCGGCCCCTGGTCCGAAAGCGGTCGAGGGTGCCGAGTTTAATGTTTTGAGGGCACCGCCTGCCCTGGGTGGCGGTGCCGCGCCCGAATTCTTGGTGCCCCGAGGTTCTGAGGTGTCTTGGCCTTGACTTCGGAGGCGGGTCCTGCCACTGAGCAGGTGAGCGAGTCTTGGCAGAGCTGGACTCGCTTGGTAGGATACCAGAGGATACCAGAGGAGGGGGAGGAGGAAGCAGAGGAGAAGGAAGAGGAGGAAGACGAGGAGGAGGAGGAGGAGGAGGAGGAGCGCACGAGGTGGGGAGGCGAGGCAGGGGAGAAGGAGCGGCAGGAGGAGGAGGAGGAGGAGGAGGGAGGAGGAGGAGCAGGAGGAGCAGAGAGGAGGAGGAGGAGGGAGGAAGGAGGAGGAGGAGGAGGGAGGAGGAGGAGGAGGAGGCGGAGCAGGTGGAGGAGGTGGAGGAGGAGGAGGAGCAGGAGGAGGAGGAGGAGGAGAGGAGGAGGAGGAGAGGATGAGGAGGTGGAGGAGGAGGAGGAGGAGGAGTGGCGGACGTCCCCCCTCGCAGACACCCGACGTCTCACGGCGTCACCCCCCCCTGGCGTTGCCCAGCTGCCCCGAGGAGCTCCCGGAGGCGGCCTGCCGAGGTGGCGGGCCCGTCGCCGCGCGGGGCCGCGAAGACGGCCGACCTCGGCCAGCACCAGGCGGGCGCGACTCTCGTCGTGAAGCACCTCGCGGAGGCCGCCTCCTCCTCCTCCTCCTCCTCCTCCTCCTCCTCCTCCTCCTCCTCCTCCAGAGGGTGCCCATGCCGCTGCCCTCCGCCCGTTTTCCCCGTTCTGGGCCTCCTCGAGGGCCCTCGTCACCACCGCTGGATGCGCCTCGAGAGCCTGGTCAGAGCGCACCCTGGGAGAGGTCCGGGGAGTGGCGGTATCGGCTTCCCCATGGGGGTGTGACGGACTCGGGCGTTTTCGTCAGTTCTCTGCAGTTCTCCAGCCTCAGGGTGCCTTGCAGCGGCTGCGCTTCGCCGAGAGCGTTCCGGGTGTGCCCAGATCGTCCTGAAGGGCTGCCGGAGGCCCAAGTTGTTGCCAGAAAAAGCTGGGGCCGCCGTCGCCATTTGCGCTCGGGGGCGTCTAAGATCAGGAACGACTGAATCACGCATGCTTACGCTTCGTGCTCATGCGCGATCGTTCGTAAGCACTACTAGTAACCTATTAGAGCTGGACCCAGTCCTAATAGCATCCCGTCAGAGCTGGATCCAACCCGAATGGAGTCCGATTAGAGCTGGATCCAGCTGTAATGGAATCCTATTCGGGCTGTATTCAGGTTAATATAATCCGATCAGAGCCAGACCCAGCCCTCATATAATCTTACCAGACCTGGATCCAGCCCTGATAGAATCCTGGTAGAGCTGGATCCGTCCTTACAGAAAGTCCGCGAGGGCCATCGGGTTCTGGAGGCTGTTGAAAGTGTTCTGCGGATTTGATGCTGAAGGGTTGCGTTGCGTTGCGTTGCGTTGCGCGGGGATGGGTGGGGGGGTCTGGGGCCCCAGTCTGGCTGTTCACCTTGCAGTATTAGACAACACGTGGACAGGGGCCCCAGAGCAGGAGAGAGAGAACAGCCTTACAATGACTGTTGCTGTTGTTGCTGTTGCTGTTGCTGTTGCTGCTGCTGCTGCTCCTGTTTTTTCCCAACCCTCCTGTGTTGGGTACTCGTTTTGAATAAAGCAGTGTGGTCGCCCCGTCCTTCCTTCCTTCTCCTCCCCTCTCCTCCCCTCCTCCTTCTCTCC
Organism: Prorocentrum cordatum; assembly: GCA_963575745.1. Lineage (NCBI taxonomy): Eukaryota > Dinophyceae > Prorocentrales > Prorocentraceae > Prorocentrum > Prorocentrum cordatum. The sequence goes on along the minus strand of CAUYUJ010001595.1, from coordinate 78,694 downwards.
TGTTTCCGGCGTTCCCCTCTCCTCTTCCCTCGTGCCGTCGGGCTGCGATCTGCGCAACTGTCGCCACTCGTGGGCTCCTGGGAGGCCCAGCGGAGGTGGGTCCCACGCGGATCACCTCGGCACCTCGCCGCCCCCTGGGGGGCTTGCGATCTGCGCAGGGGGGCTTGCGATCTGCGCAGCTGTCGCCACTTTCGTGGGTTCCTGGGAGGCCCAGCGGAGGTGGGTCCCACGCGGATCACCTCGGTACCTCGCCGCTCCTTTGGGGGGCTTGCGATCTGCGCAATTGTCGCCACTTTCGTGGGCTCCTGGGAGGCCCAGCGGAGGTGGGTCCCACGCGGATCACCTCGGTACCTCGCCGCCCCCGGGGGTCTTGCGATCCGCGCAACCGTCGCCGCTTTCGGGGAGGCCCAGCGGAGGTGGGTCCCACGCGGATCACCTCGGTACCTCGCCGCCCCTTTCGGGGGCTTGCGATCTGCGCAATTGTCGCCACTTTCGTGGGCTCCTGGGAGGCCCAGCGGAAGTGGGTCCCACGCGGATCACCTCGGTACCTCGCCGCCCCTTTCGGGGGCTTGCGATCTGCGCAATTGTCGCCACTTTTGTGGGCTTCTGGGAGGCTCAGCGGAGGTACGTCATACGCGGATCACCACGGTATTTCGCCGCCCCCTGGGGGGCTTGCGATCTGCGCAATTGTCGCCATTTTCGTGGGCTCTGGGAGGCCCAGCGGAGGTGGGTCCACGCGGATCACCTCGGTACCTCGCCGCTGCCCTTGGGGGGCTCGCGATCTGCGCAACTGTCGCCACGTTCGTGGGCTCCTGGGAGGCCCATCGGAGGTGGGTCCACGCGGATCACCACGGGATCTCGCCGCCCCTTTTGGGGCTTGCGCTCTGTGCAATTGTCGCTATTTTTGTGGCTCCTCGCGGATCACCACAGCACCTCGCCGCCCTTGGAGGCTGCGATCTGAGCAATTGTCGCGACTTTTGTGGGCTCCTGGGAGGCCCAGCGGAGATGGGTCCCACGCGGATCACCACGGGACCTCGCCGCTCCCGGGGGCTGCGATCTGCGCAATTGTCGCCACTTTCGTGGGCTCCTGGCAGCCCAGCGGAGGTACGTCATACGCGGATCACCACGGGACCTCGCCGCCCCTGGGGGGCTGCGATCTGCGCAACTGTCGCCACTTTCGTGGGCTCCTGGGAGGCCCAGCGGAAGTGGGTCCCAGGCGCATCACCTTGGTACCTCGCCGCCCCCTGGGGGGCTTGCGATCTGCGCAATTGTCGCCACTTTCGTGGGCTCCTGGGAGGCCCAGCGGAGGAAGGTCCCACGCGGATCACCTCGGTACCTCGCCACCCCTGGGGGGCTTGCGATCTGCGCAATTGTCGCCCATTTCGTAGGCTCCTGGGAGGCCCAGCGGAGGTGGGTCCCACGCGGATCAGCACGGGACCTCGCCGCCCCCTGGGGGTCTTGCGATCTGCGCAAATGTCGCCATTTTCGTGGGCTCCTGGCAGGCCCAGCGGAGGTGATTCCCACGCGGATCACCACGGGATCTCGCCGCCTTTTTGGGGGGCTCGCGATCTGCGCAATTGTCGCCACTTTCGTGGGCTCCTGGGAGGCCCAGCGGAGGTGGGTCCCACGCGGATCACCTCGGTATCTTGCCGCCCCCGGGGGTCTTGCGATCCGCGCAACCGTCGCCGCTTTCGGGGAGGCCCAGCGGAGGTGGGTCCCACGCGGATCACCTCAGTACCTCGCCGCCACATGGAGGGCTTGCGATCCGTGCAACTGTCGCCACTTTCGTGGGCTCCTGGGAGGCCCAGCGGAGGTGGGTCCCACGCGGATCACCTCGGTATCTCGCCGCCCCCTTGGGGGGCTTGCGATCTGCGCAATTGTCGCCACTTTCGTGGGCTCCTGGGGGGCCCAGCGGATGTACGTCATACGCGGATCACCACGGGACCTGGCCGCCCCCTGGGGGTCTTGCGATCCGCACAATTGTCGCTGCTTTCGTGGGCTCCTGGGAGGCCCAGCGGAGGTAGGTCCCAGGCGGATCACCTAGGTACCTTGCCGCCCCCTGGGGGCTTGCGATCTGCGCAATTGTCGCCACTTTCGTGGGCTCCTGGGAGGCCCAGCGGAGGTGGGTCCCACGCGGATCACCTCGGTACCTCGCCGCCTTTTTGGGGGCCTCGCGATCCGTGCAACTGTCGCCACTTTCGTGGGCTCCTGGGAGGCCGAGCGGAGGTGAGTCCCACGCGGATCACCTCGGTATCTCGCCGCCCCCTTGGGGGGCTTGCGATCTGCGCAACTGTCGCCACTTTCGTGGGCTCCTGGGAGGCCCGTCATACGCGGATCACCACAGCACCTCGCCGCTCCTGGGTGGCCGCGATCTGCGCGACTGTCGCCTCTTTCGTGGGCTCCTGAGAGGCCCAGCGGAGGTACGTCATACGCGGATCACCTCGGTACCTCGCCGCCACATGGAGGGTTGCGATCTGCGCAATCATCGCCATTTTTGTGGGCTCCTGGGAGGCCCAGCGGAGGTACGTCATACGCGGATCACCACGGGACCTCGCCGCCCCTGGGGGGCTGCGATCTGCGCATTGTCGCCACTTTCGTGGGCTCCTGGGAGGCCCAGCGGAGGTACGTCATACGCGGATCAGCACGGGACTTCTTGCTGCGCTCTTCGGAAAGCATTGCTGGGTGCTTCTCCCGCGCACTGCGGGTCCTTCAGGATGCCAGTCAGCATTGAGTAGTCCTGAGTATAATCGCCACATCTATAGAAAGGGTTGGGTATGTCACAGGGATTTGTTCCTATTCATTTCTCAATGAGGATTATTGTGGATCTCCAGAAACGGTTCCGCGCGCTGTCGCCTCGACGCCGGCTACATTTTCTGTGAAAACGAGGCCTCCGCGCGAGCGTTGGCTTGAGTGTGAAAGTGGGACCTTGGAGGCCCGGCTACGACGACAACGGCTCCTGCTCGATAGTTCCTCACAATTGTTGACGCTTCGCGTATCCCCACCAGCCCATCCAGAAACGATGCTCAGGGGAGTTAAGGTGATCAGGGAAGTCGGGGAGCATGCAGAATAACAAAGGGCGGGGGAAGCTGTCACAGACCCCGAGAGGGGGAGGATGGAAGAGGAGTCGTCGTCGTCGTCGTCGTCGTCGAGGAGGAGGAGGAGGAGGAGGAGGGGGAAGAGGAGGAGGAGGAGGAGGAGGAGGAGGACGGAGAAGGAGGAAGAATCGGAGGAGGAGGAGGAGGAGGGGAAGGAGCTTCTTGGGGGTCTTTTGAGGGCCTCTTGGAGGGCTTTTTGGGCGCCTTGGGGCATCTTGGGCGCCTCTTGGGACCCTCTTGAGGCGCTCTGGGGAGCCTTCGGGGCGCTTTTGGGGCCATCTTGGAGGGAGTCGATCAAACAAGAGGGGGGGTTTAATTAGCGCCCCCCCTCGGAAGCCCCTAAAATCGCCTCTTGGACCCCTCTTGGAACGCTCTTGGAGTGCTCTTGGGCGCTCTTGGGGCCGTCTTGGGGCTCTTTTGGGGCTCTCTTGGGGCCCTCTTGGGCCATCTTGGAGCCATCTCCAGGCCTCGGATAGCCATCGGAAGCGAAAAGGCGAGAAAGCAAAAATCATTGATTTTCCTTAGGTTTTGGGACGATTTTGGCCTCTTCGGGGCCTCCTTGGGGAGCTGTTTGGCCACTTGGAGTTATCTTGGGGCCGTCTTTGGGCTTCTTGGAACCATCTTAGGAGCCATCGTGAGCGATCTTGCGCTATCTTGAGCCATCTTGGAGCTCATCTTGGGTTCTCTGAGGCGCTCTTGGAGCCGTCTTGGGCCATCTTGGACGCTCTAACTACCCGCGGCCCCCCCCGTCCAGGTCCAGGGGAGGGGGTAGGGGGAGGGGTAAACCCCTCCCCAAGGGGGAAGAGGGAGGGGTGGAAGAGGATCTGTTCTAGACCACCTACGCCCAGAGGGCTGGTGGGATTTACCCCGAGACACCCTGGCCAACGATGCCCCCGAACTCAGGAACGGCGCTCTCGCTCGAGACTTCTTCGCAATTCAGTCAAGCTGGCAGAGGCCCAGCCACGACGACAAGGGCTCCTGCTCGATACTTCCTCACGATTTACTCCGAGAGCCCCTGGCCAGGAAGGCCCCCGAACTCAGGAACGGCGCTCTCGCTCGAGACTTTTCTCGTGATTCAGTCATACTGGTGGAGGTCCAACTGCGACGACAAGGGCTCTCGTTTGATACTTCCTCAAGATGTATTCGCAGAGGCCCTTGCCAGAGAGGCCCCCGAACTCAAGAGTGGCGCTCTTGCTCGAGATGTCCTCGTAATTCAAGTAAGTTGGTGGAGGCCCAGACACGGCAACAAGGGTTCCCGTTCGATATGTCTTAATATGTATTCTGAGAACCCCTGGCCTGGCCCGAGAGGCCCCCGAACTCAGGAACGACGCTCTCGCTCGAGAGTTCCTCGCACTTCAGTCAGTGGCCGACAAGGAAGGTATTCCCCCCGAAAGGGGGTGCGATCCAAGACGAAGTGGGCGGGTATCGATGGTTGGTGCATACAGACTGCAAAACACGCGTGCCAGTAAGAGCGAACAGTCTTAGCATGATTGTTGTTGTTGCTGTTGTTGCTGTGTTGAGTCCTCTGGCGCCTCTCAGGGTCCATTTCGATCCTATCGATCTGGTTCGACATCTATTCTGGCCGTGCCGATCCGATTCGATTTTCAGATTCGGACCATCTGATGCGGCCCGATTCTTGCATGGCGTCGTTGTGCATGCTGGCGCGGCCGATTCGATCCGATTCCGACTCCGTGCCGGTGTAGCCCGATTTGACATACATTTCGATCCGATCCGATGTCCTGATTCGATGGTGGTTACTGCTACCCTCCCATCCCCCTGGGTAACTTGGGGGGGAGGCTGGACCTACCCCCACACATGCTGTTGTTCGCGCGCAGATTGTGGCGAGCGGAGATCGCAGAGTAACCCCGTCCCGACGTGCCCCACCCCGCCCAATCGCTACCGTTACCCGGGGCCCCAAGCCCCCCTCGGTAACGACCCTTATTTGAAATAGCAGTAAAAATGCCTGGGGACTTGTGACATTATGTGCACAGGGTCTCTCCAAATAACAGGAACCGAGGTACCTTTGACCGACTGGCTAAAGAACGTCGGGCCACAAACACCGTCCTTCCATTCGCAGCATCATTCCCGCGACTTACATCATAGGCAGGAAGGCGACCACAAACAGACAACGGAACACACCATCAGCTTGGCTTTCTGTCGCAAGCCTTGCGGGGTGAGGGACGTCGGAGGTTATGCCAGGAAAGGGGAGCGGCTTCCGACCACCACGAGGAGGAGGATGAGGAGGAGGAGGAAGAGGAGGAGGAGGAGGAGGAGGAGGAGGCGTTCGGAGGAGTTCGGAGGAGGATGGAGGAAGGAGGAGGAGGGAGGAAGAAGAGCTCGGAGGAGGAGGAGGAGGAGTTCGGAGGAGGAGGAGGAGGACGACTCTTCTTGGCCCTCGCGCCCCTGGGCTCAGCCAGCCCGACTGGGCTCTTCGCGTTGCCGGTACTTGGTCCCCCCTCCCCTGGCGCGGGTGGCGCGACATGGCGCGACGCACGGCGCGGCGCACGGCCCTGCGCGCGGGGCACGACACGCGGCGCGGCGGGCGGCACCGCACATCACTGCGCTGATGCAGGCGGCGTCGGCGACCACGTAGGCGAAGGGGGGCGCTCTTCGGGCGCGGGCGGAGACCCCCCCGCGACCTCCGCTCAGCCGAATCTGGCGCGGCGGCGAAGGGCGACCGAAGTCGATCCAATCCAGCCGTGTGCGACGAGGACCCCCTGAGTCCTCCTGTCGCTGAACGAAGACTCGCAGTGCATGATGGTGATGGTGATGGTGATGGTGATGGTGATGGTGATGGTGATGGTGATGGTGATGATGATGATGATGATGATGATGATGATGATGATGATGATGATGATGATGATGATGATGATGATGATGATGATGATGATGATGATGATGATGATGATGATGATGATGATGCTGATGGATGTGATGATGATGATGATGATGATGCTGATGCTGATGATGATGATGATGATGATGATGATGATGATGATGATGATGATGATGATGATGATGATGATGATGAGGAGGAGGAGGAGGAGGAGGAGGAGGAGGAGGAGAAGGAGGAGGAGGAGGAGCCATGGCTTGGGTGTGTGTGTGTGTGTGTGTGTGTCTCCGCCGCCGCCGCCGCCGGGCTCGGGGAGTCTCGGCTGGGCGCGCGGCTGGCGAGGTGACGATGTCCGTCTTCGACCTGGTCGCCCACGGCATCTTCGCCCTGAGGGCGGGGGGGCGGGGCGGGAGGCACGCACTGGGGGCGGGGCGCCCCCTGCCAGAGGGCCAAGGCCTCCGAGGTTGTTTTTCTGGGTGCCGCTGCTCGTGTTTTTCGTTTGTTTGGCTCCTCTCTTGGGAACCTATCACTTCTGCGCTGTCTCGTCACTCGGCTCGCCCGGGCGGAGGCCTCGCACTGCTTGCCGTCTGGTGCCTCCCGCAGCAGGGGCGTCCGGGGGCGGGCGGGGACGGCCCTCCGAGCAGGCGCGGGCCCCCTCCGAGGGCGGGGGCCTTCTTGGAGGCCCGCGCGGCCTCGGAGAAGCCCGGACAGACTGGGCGTGGCCCTCCTGAGAAGGCCTTTCAAGATTCTAGGAAGCTCCCCGCCTTCTCAGCTCAGGCCGCCTCCCGTGCTCACCCCCTGCTGCGCGCGTCGGCAACGTCGAGAGGAGAGCCACCGGCTCCTCCGGCGCAGCGTATGGAGCAGCACCATGCGCTGGTGGCGGCTGCAGCACACGGCCGCGCGGGAGGTGGTCTGGCGTCCGGCGAGGTTTGATGGTACTCCGTAGCTGGTGGCTCCCGAGATCCAGCACGTGCGCAGGGTCACTCGGCGGCGACCGAGCGTGGGGAAGTGAGAAGGGGAAGGCCCTCTCAGAAGGCGGCGGGGCTTCTCAGAAGCCCCCCAGCCTTCTCAGAAACTGTCTGTGTCTTCGGGGAAGGTTTCGAAAGCTTCTCAGAAGGCCGTGGGACTTCGAGCTTTCTGAGAAGGCCCCCCCCCCTTCTCAAGTCCCTCCAGGCTGGCCGCCGAGACCTGCTTTTGGCTCGACATGATCAGTCCTCCTCCTCTCAGGAGGGGTAAATCGACACAGACACATATGAATGTCGATTCCCAGGAAATATATGAAAATATTGTAAGTGGAGGGAGCACGACCATCCAGAGCATAGTTACTTATGGAAAGATGTGGAGGATCCTGGGAGTTGTGTCTCTCTTTTTTTTGTTGTGTGTGTGTGTGTGTGTGTCCCTGGCCCGCTTTGCAGCCCCCCTCCTCATCCTCCGATGCCCTGTCTCCTCCTCGCCCTCAGGCGCCCTGCTCCCTCGTTCTCTGCTCCTCCTCGTCCTCCTACATTTAAAGTCGGGCCTGTCCTTCTACAGGAGGGATATCAAAAAATAGCCAACAATTTGTCTGGGGACAATTGTTTGATTCTTTTTTACCATTTGGGGGTATTTTTTGACTACTTTAGTTTTAGTCCAAAATCCGACTGTAGGAGGACATGCCTGACTTAATCCTACGTCTGAGGCGTGAGCGCTGCCGGGGATGGGGCACACTGTGTGTCGCCGCGCTGCTTGTTCTGGCGCGGTGCCTTCCGTCTTGGGGGCGGCGCCGCGGGCGCCAGGGCAGACTCCACCTCGGGCGCGGCAGGTTCGCCGTGGGGTTTGCCGCGGCGCCGGCCTCGTCTACTTTTGCGCGGGACTCGGGGCTTGCTGTGGGTTTGCCGTGGTGTCAGTGTCGTCCACTTGGGCGCATCGGGGACAAACGGCGCGGCGACATGTTCATTCAGAGAAGGCTAAGGCGGAGGCAGCGAGCTAAAAAGGGAACAAGGGCGGTTGTAAGAATTAGAGTCCTTCTAAGGGGTCTGGATGGTTGTGTTGCAAAGGAAGGAGGGCTCCAGCTTCTAGTCTTTGGGTCGTTGTTATGAAGGGATCCAGCGTAACGTAATCTTGTAAGTGGGCTTCAAGTGCTCTAAGTGGCTGATGGGGGAATGGAGATTTGGGTTCAATGGACTCAGCTCAGTTAGCAGGGTTATCTGACCTCCCAAGCCGTTTTGGGCACATGTAGCCCGTTTATCAGCTAAGCGAGGCCGGATCTAACAGATCTTGGCCTCCTTTCATTACATCCCCTTCTCTTCTTCGCAACCCCCGCGGTGATCCGAGTAGGCGCCTCCTGCTCAAGAAGTTCGAACACTCTTCTCCCCAGACCCCCGATGTATGTTTTTTGTGGACGGACCTTCAAGATACCATCAGACTGTCAAGGTACTCTCCTGCAAGATACCCTCAACAGTGTCACAATGCTGGAGGAAAGGGGAAGAAGAAGGGGGAGGAAGACGATGAGGAGGAGTATGAGGCGTGAGTCTGCCCAAGCCTCGTGTTGCAGAATGCATACTTCACATTTGCATGGCTTACAACGTCGACCCCCAAAGATCTCGACCTTCTCCCCAGGCTGCTTGTTCACCCCGAGCAGGTTTCTGGAAAGCCCCAGCACGCTACTCCGAGTATTTCAATAATCGTCGAGGGGGCGCCACCCCCACCGACAGCCCCACATCGACCCCCGTCGCGGGCAGCCACCGCGCGCCGAAGGCGCTCCGACCCTCGTCGCGACGCGACGACGAGGCGAAGTTGAACCCCGTCGGGGGGGTACCCCCCAACGCTTATTGAGAAACCCAGAGTAGCGAAGGCCGCCAGAGGCCGAGAACAGTCAAGGACCGTCCGCCGAGATTATTTCACGACGCGAGCCCAGACATCCTCTGATATTGTTTTTCTCAATTCAAATCCGCGGCCCAAGAACTCCCGACACCTTCCCTCGGGACAGCCTCGCGCCCCGAGTGTCGATTTTGATGGGCCTGGTGGCCTGATAACGAGACCTGGAGGCTGAATTCGAGAAAACCTGGGGGCGGCTAAGATGGGGGTGATGACTAGGGGGGGGTGGATATCATGGCGGGGGGCATGATATGATCTCATGGTGCCTTTTCTTATTTCAATACGTCCCCGGCCCCCCCCCTGGGCCGCGCACATGCCGCCAGCCATGATTTGCGCCTCCCCCTCTTGGACGCCCCCCTCTTGGCCGCCCCCGAAAAACGCCGCGATCGAAAAGTCACAGCGTCGGAGATCTGGCGGGGTGTCTGTGTCCGCGTAAGGCACCACCGCTGGACCTCCCACTGGCCCACGACAGCGGCGACAGTGGTGCAGCTGACAGACCCCCTCGCCCCAAGTATAAATTAGGAGGGCGAAGGCAGAGAGGAAGAGGAGAGAGATGGGAAGAAGGAAGGGAGGAGGAGGAGGAGGAGGAGGAGGAAGCATGGAGCAAACAGTTTTATATTCCACAACGAGGACTCATGGGCCCTGTGAGATGTGGATCACGAGGTCCCCGGGGGTCTCGACCCTCTCCTGGGGGCCCGTTTCTAATCTGATGTTTTTTTTTACGGTGCTGGGACCCAACGACGGTCCCCAGAGGCTGAACATTGCAAACATCTCCGTCGTGTTTTTTGTTGTTGATGTTGCTGTTGCTGTTGCGGTTGCTGTTGTTGTTGATGTTGATGTTGATGTTGTTGTCGTTGCCGTTGTCGTTGTCGTTGTCGTTATCGTTATCGTTGTTGTTGTTTTTGCTGTTGTTGCTGCTGCTGTTTATGTTGCTGTTGTTGTTGTGGTTGTTGTTGTTACTTACTAAACAATTATCCCAGTGCGACCCTACCCAGGAGTTGGAGCCCCTAGGAAAGCAGCATTAGTAGTAACAGTAAAGCTAAGCTAAAGCTAGGCTAAAGCTAAACTAAAGCTAAGCTAAAGCTAAGCTACAGCTAAACGAGAGCTACACTAAAGCTAAGCTAAAGCTAAGCTACAGCTAAACGAAAGCTAAACTAAAGCTAAGGTACAGCTAAGCTGAAGCTAAGCTAAAGCTAAGCTAATGCTAAGCTAAGGCTAAGCTAAAACTACGCTAAGCTAAGCTACAGCTAAGCTACAACTAAGCTAACTCGAAGCTAAAGCTAAGCAACAGCTAAGCTAATGCTAAGCTGAAGCTAAGCTAAAGCTAAGCTAAAACTTAGCTAAAGCTAACGTTAAGCTAACGCTAGCGCTAAAGCTAAGCTAAAGCTAAGCTATAGCTAAGCTAAAGCTACGCTAAGCTAAAGCTAAGCTAATGCTAAGCTAAAGCTAAGCTAAAGCTCAGTTAAAGCTCAGCTAAAGCTAAGCTGAAGCTAAGCTAAAGCTACAGTTAAAGCTAAAGCTATTGCTAAAGCTCCCAGGGGACTGGGGGAACCGCTCCCAGGGGACCGGGGGAACCGCCCGGGGCGGGGTCCACTGCCAGGCCCTTTAAGCTAACAGAGTAAGAACCCTTCTAGGCAGAGCCTAGGTAGGGAATTATTGCTGTTGGACCCCCTAAAGGCGCCCCGGCGCTCTTGCCGAGGCGTCGGCTGCATTTTCATTGAAAATGAGGCTCATCCTCGAGCGGTTCGGGGGACCGCCAAAACCGGCCCCCCAATAACAGCAACGCTCCCGTTCGAGACTTCCTCCTTTTTTACTCAGGGCCGGTGCTCTTGCTCGCCGCCGAAAGCAGCCGTCTCAACAAAGCCAGCGCTCCCGCTCGAGACTTCCTCCTGTTTTACCTTGGACAGGCGCGCTACTCTTTCCTTCATCGGCGCCGCCCCCCAGCAACAACAACGCTCCCGCTCGAGACTTCCTCCCTTTTTCCCTACCTAGGCTCTGCCTAGAAGGGTTCTTACTCTCTTGGCTTAAAGGGGCCGGGCAGTGCACACCGCCCCGGGCGGTTCCCCCAGTCCCCTGGGACCCAAGCAAAAGCAACAGCAAGGGTAAAAACAAACGCGCGGTTCCCCCAGTTGCGCTCCTTGGGTGCCAAGCAAAAGCAAAAGCAAAGGCAAAAGTGAAGGCAAAAGCGAAGGCAAAGCAAACACATAGCATAGCATAGCATAGCACAGCACAGCACAGCATATCATAGCATAGCATAGCATAGCGCAGCATAGCATAGCGCAGCATAGCATAGCATAGCATAGCATAGCATAGCCTAGCCTAGCCTAGCCCAGCATAGCACTGCGCAGCATAGCATAACATAGCATAGCATAGCATAGCACAGCATAGCGCAGCACAGCATCCACTACTACTACTACTACTACTACCACTACTACTACTACTGCTACTGCTACTGCTACTGCTATTGCTACTGCTACTGCTACTGCTACTGCTACTACTGCTACTACTGCTGCTACTGCTACTACTGCTACTACTGCTACCACTACCACTACCACTACCACTACTACTACTACTACTACTACTACTACTACTACTACTACTACTACTACTACTACTACTACTACTACTACTACTACTACTACCACTACTACTACTACTACTACTACTACTACTACTACTACTACTGCTGCTACTACTACTACTACTACTACTACTACTACTACCGCTGCTGCTACAACTACGACGATGAGGAGAAGGAGGAGGACGGCGTTTACCGCTCCTACTAATGTTGCTTTCCTAGGGGCTCCAACTCCTAGGTAGGGTCGCACTGGGATGCTTTACTCAAGGCGGTGCTCTTGCTCGCCGCCGACAGCCCCCGTCCCGACAAAACCAGCGCTCCCGTCCGAGGCATCCTCCCGTTTTACGCTGCACTGGCGCCCTTTTCTCCTCCTCCTCCTCCTCCTCTTCCTCCTCCTCGTCCTGGTCCTCCTCCTTCTCCTCCTTCTCCTGTTCATCCTCCTCCCTCCTCCCCCCTCACTCTTCCTCCCTCTTCCTTCCTCCACCCCCTCCTCTTCTCCCTCCTCCCTCCTCCCTCCTCCGTTTCTCTTTCCTCCCTCCTCGTCCCTCCCTCGTCCTTCTCCTCCTCCTCGTCCTCCCTCCTCCTGCTCCTCCTCCTCCTCCTCCTCTTTTTCTTTTCCGCCTCCTCTTCCTGTTCCTCCTCCCTCCTCCTCTTCACTCCTCCCCCCTCTCTCTTCCTTCTTCCTCCCTCCACCCCCTCCTCTTCTCCCTCCTCCCTCCTCCCTCTCCCGTCCCCCTTTCTCCCTCCTCCTCCCTCCTCCTCCCTCTTCCTTCCCCTTTTCGTCCCACTTGTCTCCTCCTTCCTCCTGCCTCCTTCCTGCCTCCTCCCTTCTCCCTTCCCCTTCCGTCCTCCCTCGTCGCTCCCGTTTGAAACTCCCTCACCTTTTATTCAAGATTGGGGCGCTCGTTTCGTCATCGCCTCTAGGGGGCTTCCAAGAGTCCCTGTTGAACCTTACTTATTCAATAAGTCTCAGTTTTGGAGAGCATGCATAATGTGGAGGAGGAGGAGAAGAATGAGGACGGATGCTGTCCAGGGACTCCAATGATCGAGGGTCGGAGGATTGACATCAGGGATTCCTTGAGAGGGTGTGGAGGGGCAGGTGGAGGATGCGAGCATGGGAGCGGCAGCGCCTGAGGGCGTGAACGTTCAGGGTCACGCGCCAAGGCCGCAGGATGGTGGCATAACAGTTCAAACGAGGAGTAAGAACCACCTCGTCCTCGGAGGTACTGCTACTACAACTACTCCTTCTTCCCCCTCCTCCTCCTCCTTCTCCACCCTCCTCTTCCTCCTCCTCCTCCTCACCCTCTTCCTCCCCCTCATCTTCCCTTCCCTCCTCGTCCTCTTCCTCCTCCGAGATGCGGGGCGTGCGCTAGGCGATTGCGATGACGATGTGCCGTCCGAGCTGTGGATGTCGAAGTTCCTCGGAAGAGGTGGTGGCGATACTTTCTTGGGCGGGAGATCTGGGCGAGGGAATGTCGGGCCCCGCGTGCCAGAAACATTCCCCATGATGGGTGCGGTATCCAGAAGGATGCGCGTGACGCGTGGGGGAATGGCGCATGATGGTAAAATGCTTGTCGTTTTCGTGGTTGAATTCTCATTTCTGAAATATAATTATTGTTGACCCCCCCCCCCGCCGGCGCATGCTGTTTCTTCTCAATCAAAGTGCGCCCGTCGACGCTCGCACCTTGTTTTTTTGGCAGGAAAGTCTTCCTGCTCAAACTGGGCCCCTGGCCCCCGGGTTACAACAACCACGGCTCCCGCCTGAGACTTCCTTACAATTTAGCCAGGACCCCCGCTCCCGCCCGAGACTTCCTCGCATCTGATTCAGGAATCGCGCTCTCGCTTGGGACTTCCTTACAATGTATTAAGGAATCGGTCTACCGGCGCTCTGGAGTCGCGCTCTCGCTGGAGACTTGCTTGCAACTTACTGAAGAATGGCCTTGCGTTGGGATTTTCTGCAATTTGCCCAAGCGCCGCGCCCCCGACACCCAGGCGCCTAGGAGTCGCGCCCGTTGTGGCCCCATGTGCATGCCCTTCGTGGCCCCGCTGTCGCCATTTGCGCCCCCCTCGCTGTCCTACGTGGCCCAGTTGCTACCCTCAGTTGCCCCATAGTTGCTTTTAGGTGACCCCGCATTATCTGCACTTCGTGGCCCCCGCTCGTTCGCGCTCTTCGTGGCGCCATACGCATTCCTTTCGTGTCCCCGCTGTCGCCCTTCGTGGCCTACTTCGTGCCCTTCGTGGCACTGCTGTCGTTCTCTTTCGCTCTCGCTTTCGCTCGTCGTCGCCGTCGTCGTCGTCGTCGTCGCCGTCGTCTTCGACGTCGTCGTCGTCGTGGTCGGTCCCCTGTCCGTCCTTCTTGGGGTCGGGCTGCCGCCGGTCAGCGCTGCCGCTGGCCAGGCCCACGGTCCGACGCCGCCCCGCCGCTCGCCGGGGCCCGGCCTGCAGGAAGAGAAAACGTCAGAAATGCCACGAAGAGCACGAAGTAGGCCACGAAGGGCGACAGCGGGGACACGAAGGGAATGCGTATGGGGCCACGAAGTGCGCGAACGAGCGGGGGCCGCGAAGGGCAGATTATGCGGGGCCACAGAAGGCAACGACGGCCACTGAGGGTATCAACTGGGCCACGTAGGACAGCGAGGGGGCCGCAGAGGGCGACGGCGGGGCCACGAAGGGCGCGCACACAGGGCCACGACGGGCGCGAACGAGCGGGGGCCACGATAGGCATGCGTATATTGGGCCGCGGAGGGCAAGGACGGGGCCACAGGGCAGCAACGGGGCCGCGAAGGGCAGCGAGGGGGCAGCGAAGGGCACGCACATGGGGCCACGATTGGCGCGAACGAGCGGGGGCCACGAAGGGCGTACATATATGGGGCCACGAAGGGCAGCAACGGGGCCACGAAGGGCTGCAACGGGGCCGTGAGGGGCAGCGACGGGGCCACGAAGGGCTGCAACGGGGCCACGAAGGGCAGCGATGGGCCGCGAATGGCTGCAACGGGGCCACGAAGGGCACCGAGGGGGGCCACGAGGGGCTGCAACGGGGCCACGAAGGGTTGCAACGGGGCCGCGGAGGGCAGCGAGGGGGGGGGCCACGAATGGCTGCAACGGGGCCGCGAAACAAAGCGAGGGGGCCGCGAAGGGCTGCAACGGGGCCACGAAGGGCAGCGAGGGGGCCACGAAGGGCTGCATCGGGGCCGCGAAGGGCAGCGAGGGGGGCCACGAGGGGCTGCAACGTGGCCACGCAGGGCAGCAAGAGGGGCCACGAAGGGTTGCAACGGGGTCACGAAGGGCAGCGACGGGGTCCACGAGGGGCTGCAACGGGGCCACGAGAGGCAGCGAGAGGGGCCACGATAGGCGGCAACGAAACCACGAAGAGCAGCGATATCCGGATTCCCAAGTAATCTGCGAGGGAGTCCCGGGCGTGAGCGCGACTTCTGGGTGCCTGAGTGTCGGGAGCGCGGCGCTTCAGTAAATTGCCGGAAATTCCAACGCAAGGGCGCTATTCTTGAGTAAATTGCGAGCGAATTTCCAGCGTGAGCGCGACTCCAGAGCGCCGAGAGAGCGATTCCTGAATACATTGTATGGAAGTCCCAAGCGATAGCGCGATTCCTGAACAAAGTGGAGGAAGTCTCGGGCGGCAGCGGGGGTCCGAATCATTGCGCTCTCGCGCGGGCCTTCCTCACAAGTTCTGTAGGAATCGCGCTCTCGCGTGGGGCTTCCTCGCAATTCATTCAGACCCCGTGCCCTCGACACTCAGGAACCACGCTCTCGCTAGGGATTTCCGTAACATTTACTTGGGAATCGCGCTATCGCTATGGATTGTGTCGCGATTCATGCAGGGCGCACGCTTCAGCAACCCGCCTGCTCGACCTGGCCGCCTGCGATCCCGACCCGCCCGATCCTCCCGTCTGGTTATGCCACGTGTTTCCTGCTCCGAGCCCCCTCATGCTAATTTCTTTCGTGCTCCATCCTCCTCCCTCCCCCTTGTCTCTTCCTTCCGTCCGCCCTCTTTTCCCCTGTGTGAGGGAGCTGCGCTACATGCACGTAGCAGGTGAGAAAGAGATACCCCCAAGGGAGTAGTTCGATCGAAGACGAACAGGGCGGGTACCGAGGGTTTGGGATACACGTGCTGAGTGGCACGCGAGCGGATCAGAGCGAACAGTTTTATAATCATGCTTGGTGTTGTTGTTGTTGTTGTTGTTGTTGTTGTTGTTGTGGTGGTACTTGTTATTGTTGTTGTCGTTGTTGTTGTTGTGGTTATTGTTATTGTTGTCGTTGTTGTTGATGTTGCTTTTGTTTCCAACGCGATGGATGGTCGGATGTACTTCGCAACCGCACCGACACCTATAAGGGGCTGAGCCTGCCTCCCGCAAAGCCCGAATCATTTCACGCTCCGAGGGCGCTCTGGCTTCCCGCGTCCCTTCCCCTTTCCTTCCCAGCCTTTCTCGCTGCTTTTGTGCCCAACTCGCTCCGCAGCAGACATGCCGTACAGTGGGGGTCCATGCCAAGAAACATTCTGCTTGCGTCCAGGGTGCCCTGGTTTTCTTGAGTTTCGATGGTTTTGCTGTGGAAGGCGTGACGTTCCCACACAAATAATCAATGGACGCCCTGGGGTCTCAGGGTCGGGCTTCTTGTGGGAGGTTTCTCGTGGACTGGCCTCAACTGCAGCCACGACCGCAACCTGGGCCCAAGGCGCCGCGGATCAAGAATGTTGGGGGAGATCTGGGAGGGGCGTTGGTCGGGTGGGGGGGCTAGAACGAAGATAGAAGTCCGTTCCAGAGCGTTCCGGAACGTTCTGAGAAGGCCGCGGTGCCCGAGACATCATCCAGAGTTGCCGGATCTGAGAGAGTCTAGGTGTATCTCTCGATGCATCATCCAACGAGTAGGTCGAACATCTCCAGAGCAACAAGTAATACCAACACATCGTGAATATATTGTTGATGGAGGAGGAGGAGGAGGAGGAGGAGGAGGAGGAGGAGGAGGAGGAGGAGGAGGAGGAGGAGGAGGAGGAGGGGAGGAGAGGAGGAGGAGGAGGAGGGGGAGGGGGAGGAGGAGGAGGAGGAGGAGAGGAGGAGGAAGGAGGAGGGAGGAGGAGGAGGAGGAGGAGGAGGAGGAGGATGCTGTTCTCGCCCTGGTTTCGTCTTGGTTGGTTCTGCGGCCGTCTGGGCTCGAGGGGGGGCCTCCAGTGCGCGCCAGGGGCGAGGCCGCGGCCCAGCAGCGCGCCACTCCTCCTCCTCCTCCTCCTCCTCCTCCTCCTCCTCCTCCTCCTCGTCCTTGTCCTCGTCCTCGTCCTCGTCCTCGTCCTCCTCCTCCGCATCCTCCTCCTCCGCAGCCATTTTGGCTCAAGGCCATTTCCGTAGGCCCCCTGCTCCTGGACCTTGTCGTGCGGCGTGCCCCCATCCCGGGCGGGCGTGAGGGCCTTGGGGGGACAGGGCTTTTGGCTCACGGAGTGATGGCTGAGGGATCGGGCGGTGCTGCGCGGCGGTGCTGCGCGGCGGTGCTGCGCGGCGGTGCTGGCGCCTGGGCGTCTGCGGACCGCCTCGTCGCGCGGCTGCAGTCGCAGCTGGCGGCCGCCATGCGCCAGCGGAAGGGCGCGGATGAGGCCCTCCTGGTCATCGTCGGCGACGGCTAGGTGGCCGCCCGCGTCCCCTGCCCTCTTCCAGCCTTTGCCGCGCTGGTGGAGGGCCGCGCGCCCACGTGGCTCCAGAGGCTGCGGCGCAACGCCGCCCTCCATGCAGCCGCGGCCGGGGCGCAGCTGGAGGGCGCCGACGCGCAGACGCTCCGTGCGGTCCAGCGCGGGTCGCGCCTCGGTGCCGCGCCGAAGGGCTCCCCCACGCCTGCGCGGAAGGGGTGCGGCCCCGTCGCGGAGCGCCGGGTCCAGGCTTTCGGGCATGGCCTGGTTGCGGGCTGGAGCCTGGCGGAGCGCCATGGCGGGCCTGCGGGCGTGGCGTGGGCGCCGGGGTTTTGGCAGGACCCGCGGCAGCTTGGTTTGCTGCTCGAGGCGCTCGGCGTGGAGCTGCAGCCGTGCCTGCATTTTGTCGGCGGTCAGTGCGGGGCGTCCGAGGCCACCTATTTGGAGGGTTTCGACGTCGAGGCTTTCTCCGACGCGATCGGGGAGGTGTCCGATCCAGTGGTGGCCGTGCCGCCGACGGTGTGCGACGTGATCGTGGAGGGGACCGTGCCGGTGGCGGCCGCGCCGCCGGCGGAGTGCGTCGCGTTCCTGAGCGGGGAGTCGGAGGTTGTCGAGGCTGACGTGGGGCTGGACTGCTCAGTCCAGTCAGCGGCGGAGTTCGACGGCGAGGGCTCCTGCGGGCCTGAGGGATCTGAGGCGGGGCGCGTCGCGGAGCCCCTGGGCGCGAGCGAGGTAGACGACCTGCTGTGGCTGCTGGACGAGCTTGTCGCAGTCGAGCTGGGGGGCGGTGCGGTCGCCACGGACTCCGCTGACGAGATCGGCGGCATCGCGGACGCGCCGATGGCCGCAGTCAAGGCGTTCTTCGAGGACGCCCGTGCGGCCTTCGGAGTGGGGGCGGGCCCTTGCTCTGCTCGATCCGCCTCGAAAGCTGGGCGGGGCGCCCCTGGGTCGGGGGCCGCCGCCTCGGTCTGGCTTGCGCCGTGCGCTTCGGTTCCCGCTTTCGGGGTGCGGAGGCGGCCGCTGGCGGACGCAGGGCTTGCCCGCTCTGCCCCCGCGGGGGTGGTTTCCACCCCCCTTGCTTGTCCGCGGGATGGGCCAGTCCGCGGGATAGGCCAGGGTCGGACGGGTACCTGTCTGGGCAGCTTCCGGGCCCTTCCCTCGTCGCCACGGCGCCCGCGCGGCGTGCTCGGGGCGGCGCGGGCCCTGGACATCCGGGGCCCTGGCGGTCGTCTGCGTGCGGACGGTCGCCAGGGTCTCTTTGAGGATGCTCCCTCCCTCCCTCCCTCCTCCTCCTCCTCCTCCTCCTCCTCCTCCTCCTCCTCCTCCTCCTCCCCCTCATCCTCCTTATCCTCCTCCTCCTCCTCCTCTACCTCCTCCTCCTGCTCTTCCTCCACCTTCTTCTCCCCCTTCTCCTCCTCCTCCTCCTCCTCCTCCTCTTCCTCTTCCTCTTCCTCCTCCTCCTCCTCCTCCTGCGCCTCCTCCTCCTCCCTCTCTTCATCATCATCATCGCACGTCCCGAGGCGCCAGGGGCATTCCACGAGTTCACAAAGAAGACCATTGCTGTAGCAAGTCTACCTCTGAAACAGAGGGTCAAACACACAACACTTAATGGTTGGCCTTCCTCAAAGCATTGAGGGCAACATGCACGATAAGGTATGGAGACACGGTCAACATACGTAGTGCATTCAATGATTATCACGAAAAGAACTACACTGCATGGCAACACATGACAGGTCTACCTCTGAAGACTCAGAAGGGGATCCACGGCAGAATGCACGTCTCATCAACACAACAAGTGAGGGCACGAAGAAATGGATGATCTGGTCCAATCGAGCACAAAGACAATACACTGCAGCGGAGCATTGATACAATCAACATACAAAGGTAAACGTCACTCACGGAGAACAATATGATTGCGACAACAGGTACATTGGCAGAGTCACTCAGCTTCCCATGTTCAATTGCAGCAGCAAAATGCAGAGAAATGCGGAACCTCGGCGACAGACACGAGGCGAATACCTGCAGCACGAAACAACGGCTACTGCTGCTTGCACGAAGCGTCGGTCGGCGGCCCGATGCCAGGGATCCCACTGTACTTGGCATCGCCGAGCCGCTGTTGTCGCCGAATAAACGGACGCCCTGTGGATGAGCATGCAGCGGCCGCCCACTGCTCCAGCTACACGAGACGCTCGTGGATGTGCACGATCTCCACGTCCCGCACGGCCGCCGCGGCCGCAGCAGCAGGGCAGTCATCCCCCGCAGGGGCCCGAATGTCCCGCACGGCCGCCGCGGCCCCAGCAGCCTGGCAGCCGTCCCCCGCAGGGGCCCGAATGCTCATCTGCTCGTGGAGCCCCTTCAGCGGCACAAAGCACTCCGCTTCGGCTCGGAGCACGAACGGCTTCGCCAGAAGCCGCGGGGTTCCCGTTCTACGTGGCGGCCCTCCAGCACGGCGCTCAGCGTGTGGTGATACGGCGACTGACGAGAAAACGATCGCACCACACGTGCACCGCGTACCAGGAGCCTGGGGCGCAGGCTGAACGGCTGCCACCAACTCCATCTCGCTCTCCCCGCTCTCCTCCGTGACGGCGTCCACGGAGACGGGGTGGGAGAAGGGGGCGATTGCTGGCGCCCTGGCCGCAACCGCATGCAGCATATCCTTATGGCCCCCAGGCCGCCGCTGGATGGCGTTCAGCTCGGACTGCGAAGCCTTCTCGATGGCCGTGGCAGGCGTTTCGAAGTCGTGCGAGGCTATGTTACGCCGAACCCTCGCCACTCCCGACACCTTCGATCCCGAAAGGCCAGCCGTCAGCACAGGAATAATCAGCTTGAGCCTAGCCTGCAACTCGGCACGCAAGTCTTCGCAAATCGACACGCCGAAAGTCATGGAGGGGATATCCGAGTTCAGGGCCACAACTAGGGAATGCGCCTCCTCCAGCTGGCGGCTCAAGCGCCGAATTGCAGCATCCGCACTCCCCTTTGCTCTCCTCGCGGCGGCGGAACGCGCCGCACGACTCCTCCTAGGATCGCCCGACTGGCAACCCTGCCCGTAGCCTTCAGCATCAACAACGCAACGCTCGCCACCAAACGCTCCGGCCGAGGGAACCATCACCATGCCGGCTTGAACAAAGGGGCTTTCGATCGCTGCTGAGCGGCATGAGCCAAAATGGCTACGGATCTCCTCCCCCTCTTCCTCCTCCTCGTCCGCCTCCTCCTCCTCCTTCCCCTCCTCCATTCCCCCCCTGGTCCTCTTCCTCCTCCTCCTCCTCCTCCTCCCTCCTCCTCCTCCTCCTCCTCCGTAGCCATTTTGGTTCAAGACTATGGCTTGGGGGGCTTCCAGCCCCAAGGCATCCAGGGATACCGCTAATCCGCGGCAGGCAAGGCAGTTCTGCCTGGCATCCCTTCTTCTCAGCCTTCACTGGGGATTTGGGCTCCCTCACTTAGCCCCGCGCGTGCGTTCACACACAGTCATTTTGTCTGTCTGATGTCGAAACATGGCGGTGCTGGAGCCATCAAAGCTGGCAAGGCGAAGGGTGTCACTCCTCGTGGGCAGCGTGCCGCCCGTGCTACGCGTGGTGCTGCTGGTTCTGCTCCTGCCGCTCCTCCTGCTGCCACCGACATGGCCGCTGAGGACAGCGACGGGGAGATCTCCATGGGTGAGTACTCTGAGGAGCACATCCGCGCACTGTGCACCAGCATTGTGTCTGACCAGCTCCAGGCGCCCAAGAAGGATGTCGATGGCGTGGTCGCCCAGTCCGTCTCGGAGGCCATCTCTAGCGAGTCAGAGACCATCGCCAACTCCTTCAAGGCGCACTTTGAGCAGTGCTTCCAGAAGTGCCAGGCTGAGATGGCGTCGCTCCCGAAGCGACTGGACAAGCAGATTCAGGATACTCTCAACCCGCGATTGGAAGAGCTTCGTCGTGAGTTCACGCAGAAGTGCGACACACTCTCGACCATCATCGAGTCCGTGGACACGAAGGTCGAGGCCCACTCGGAAGACATCGTGGCACTTAAGGAGAGTGTCAAGCTGTTGCAGGAGGCTCTGGTCGTGGCCAACCGGAAGCCCAACAAGCCCATCATCTTCTCGTCGTCGTTCGAGCGCGAGGTGGATTACTCGGTCATTAAGGTCAACGCGGGCAAGCTCGGGTCGAAGGCCAAGGTGCAGGAGGTGCTGCAGCCCTGGCTCGTGGACGCTGGCTTCGCGGACGACTGGTGGTCCATTGAAAGTCGTGATGTACTCTCACGGGTGTTCATCATTCGCGTTGCAGGTGGTGAAGGCCTTGCTGCTCGCCGTGTCGCCAAAGCTCTCTCCATGCTCCGCGTGGGCGGGCAGTGGCGCCAGTTCGAAGTGGATGCGCACAGTGGTGATGGAGTCACCAAGTTACATGTCAGCGGGGACAGGAACCCGCGCACTATCAAGCTCGAGATCACGGGACGCAAGGTCAGGTCGCTCTTGGCTTCTGCTGTGGGAGACGCCCACCGCCTCTTCTTCGACCGCGAGAGGGGTTGGCTGTCCGTGGGGTGGGACCCGCTCCTCAAGCTGGAAGTGTTCGAGGGCCGTGCCCCGACGAAGGCGCACTGGAACGCCGCCACGCTCACCAAGCTCGGCCTCGACAAGCGGGTGCTCGCCAGCGCGATCAGCAGCGCTGTCGAACCAGACGCTGAGCCGCAGTGTTGCCTTTAGCAGATTCGCTCGTCTTTTTGCAGTCTGTCCTCTGCCCTCTCTTCAGGATGCCGAGGCGCTGGGAGGTCTTCGCTTTAACTCTTGGAATTGTAGGGCTTTGCTCCAGTATGAAGGTAAGCATGCTTCAGTGAAGTTGGGTTATATGAAGCGTCTGTGTTTCGGCTCTTCGCTTTCTGCAATCCAGGAGGTTCGGCATGATAGAATCCAGCTAACTAGCTTTTTTCCAGGAGGCTCTTCCTGTGGCTCTGATCTTCTCGAGCTTCTGCGGGGAGGACCCCGCTGAGCGCATCCGAGGTGGGGTAGCCACGGTCGTGCCTGGTGTGATCACAAATGGTCAGCCCTCGCCCCCTGACGGTGTCACCGCCACCCCCCTCTCGTATGTTGCTGGCCGGGTTTTGAGAGTTTACTTCTCGGATGGGGATACCACCCTCGTCCATTGGAATGTGCGCAACCATGATTTAACGGTAAACGAAATTCGGGATGTGTGCGGTGCGATTTCCCAGGATCGTGCGTCGTCTGAGGCCTCCCCTGAAAGCTTCGTAGTGGTTGTGCATGGTGAGTTCAACTTTGCCGCCGAGGAAAAACCGAGCTTCTCGCGGCCATCTAAGGCCCAGCGGGTCCCCAGGCCCTTGCACGCCCGTGCCCCTGTCTGGTCTCCCACACTCGATTCCCTAGTTGAGATTACATCTGCGGCTGCGACGCATTACGATGCCAAGGCCGATGCTGTTGCCGCTATTGATCGTTTCTGGTGCTCGTGGCCTGGCTGGGCTCTGACGCAGATGACGATCACGCCTAAAGTGGAAGGAACGCCTGAGGTTCTGTCGAGGCAGAAGATCAGCGACCATGCTGCTCATGTTGTCTTGTTTCGTCAGCGTCGTCCACCCGCCGTTGAGGAGCGTCCCATACCTAAGCATAGATGTGTGTCTGCAGAGTTCAAATCGATTTTGAAGAGTTTCCTGGGGGCTGAAAAATCTCATCTTGAGAATATGAGCTCCGCCCCGAGGCTTGAGAGATGCAAGTATCTTATGTCAGAGGCCAGCCGTGAGGCACGTGATCGTATCATGTTCCGCCGTCCGCATGACCCTCGCACGCTCTTGCTGGCGGCTCGTGCTGTTTCGCGCGCAGTGCGGAGACAAGATGTCCAGGCTGCGGAGCGGCTTCTGGGATCTCATCCTGCTGCGGCTGATTTTCTCGAGGTCCGTGGCTCTCGCGTTGAGCTTGTGCACGCGGCATCCTTCATGCAGTGGTGCAATTTGCAGCGGCTCAACGCCGCGAAGTTGGACCGGGAGCAACTTCGTGCCCGGCTTGAGGTTCAGGATGGAGGAGGTGGTCTGGATGGAGGAGGGGTGTCAGCCTCTCAGACTCGTCGCCGTCTTCAGGCTCTGGAACGTCGTGCTCGTATCTGGGCCCCCTTCGCGCGTCGGCTCGTTCTTCGGGGTGTTCTGGTTGATGGAGTTCCTGTGGGTGGTCCTGGGGCTCAGTGCAAAGCTCTGGGTGATCATTGGGGCAGCGTCTTCGCTCGCAAATCGTGGCCGCGTGCGGCTGCTGAACAATGCGTGGATAAGTTCGTCCAGCCCGTCGGCTTCTCGTCGTGTGCGCCTCCTAGCCTTTATGTGATGAAGAAGGTTCCGGCACTTGCCACGGATTCTGCTCCAGGATGCGACCGTCTCTGCTACGCTGCGTGGGCAGCGAACCCGTGCGGAGTGGAGCTCCTGAACGATGCGATGCTTGACATGTTCTGTGGTGTCGCCCCCTTTGCCAGCGAGAGCAAGACACTGCAGGCCTTTTTACCTAAAGGTGAATGCCATGGTGACACACAAGCTGGGGAATGTGCAAGAGATGTCAACTCTGTCAGGGTCCTGGGCCTCAGGAACACGAGCTATAAGATCATCGCTGCCTCGGTCAACTATGCGATTCGGGAACCTTTGGATGCTTTTGTGCCACCTTCGCAGCGAGGTTTCATGAGAGGCCGCAACTTTGCACTGAACATTGCTGAAGTTGGTGCTGTAGCTCGAGCGTACTCGTGCCGTCCTGAAGCTGATGAATAATGCCCTATCTTATATGCTCTGGATTATGGACATGCGTTTCCAAGTTCATCTCAGCAGTATATTTATCTTGTGTTCCAGCGTATGGGTTGCCCTGCTGCTCTGCTCATGTTCGTGCATATCCTGTGCGCTGCCATTGAGGGGGCCATGTCATGCCGTGGGGCAATGGTTTTTGCTTTCTGGATTCGGTCTGGGATTGTCCAGGGTGACGCTTTGTCTGGATCGCTTTTCGCTGCTGCGCCTACACCTACTCTACATGACTTGTACGTTTCCTTGGAGCAGGGGAAGATGGGGATTAGCAGAGCTTGCGCTGATGACATTGGGGGAGTGCTTAAACGGCTTCAGAGTTTGCGGCCGCTCGCCAGAATCGTGGGTGTCTCGGAGCGGGTAGCGCACCTCGTTATTAAGCCTCCCAAGTGTTTCCTGGTGCCTGTTGCCTCTGCCTCTACGCCTGCGCTGCAAGAGAGAGTTGCACAATGTCATAGGCTTTGCCTACCGCAGTGGACGTCCTTCCAGGTGGCGTCGAAGCTGTTCTACTTGGGCATGTTCGCGGGGCCTGGTGCCACTCTTGAGGGCTCTTGGAAGGGGCCCTGCAAAAAGTACCAGTCTCGGGCTAAAGCGATAGGTCAGGGTGTGCAAGCTACGTCTGTCTCGGGAGTGTTATACCAAACTCGTGCTGTGCCTACGCTGAGCTATGTCGCTCAGTATCTACCTCCGCCCTGCCGTCTGTTCGACTTGGAGATAGGAGCCCTCGCCTCCGCGTTCCGCATCCCGATGGGCACGTTCAGCGCTGTTGCCCGGTATTTCCTGCGT
>CAUYUJ010001595.1:47500-54067 GCA_963575745.1 Prorocentrum cordatum | reverse complement strand
CCCCTTCTGCTTCCTCCTCCTCCTCCTTTTCTTAGCCAGGCCGCCAAGCGCTTATCCGCCTCCTCCTCTTCCTCCCCCTCCTCCTAGCCGCAGGCCCGGGCAGGGGCGAGGCCTCGGCGTGGGGGCCGCGGCGTGGGCGCCAGGAGGCTGGCCCGGGCTGGCTGCGCGCGACCGCGCATGGCGGCCGCGGCGTGCCCGGGGGCGCCTCGCGGGCCTCCCGGGGGCGCCTCGGCCACCGAGGCTCCTGGACCCCCGGCGTTGTTGTTTGTTGTTGTTGTTGTTGTTGTTGTTGTTGATGTTGTTGCTGTTGTTGCTGTTGTTGTTGTTTGTCGTTGTCGTTGTCGTCGTCGTCGTTGTTGGTGTTGTTGTTGCTGTTGGTAGTGGTGGTGTTGGTGTTGGTGTTGGTGTCGTAGTAGTAGTAGTAGTAGTAGTAGTAGTAGTAGTAGTAGTAGTAGTAGTAGTAGCAGTAGTAGTAGTAGTCGTAGTAGTAGTAGTAGTAGTAGTAGCAGTAGCAGTAGTAGCAGTAGTAGCAGTAGTAGCAGTAGTAGCAGTAGTAGCAGTAGCAGTAACAGTAGTAGTAGTAGTAGTAGTAGTTGTTGTTGTTGTAGTTGTTGTTGCTGTTGTTGTTGTTGGTGGTGTTGTTGTTGGTGTTGTTGTTAATGGTGTTGCTGTTGCTGTTGTTCTTATTCTTGTTAATGGTGTTGATGTTGCTGTTGTTAATGGTGTTGCTGTTCTTGTTGTTGTTGTTGCTGTTGCTGTTGTTGTTGCTGTTGTTGTTGTTGATGCTATTGCTGTTGTTGTTGCTGTTGTTTTGTATGTTGTTGTTGTCGTCGTTGTTGTTTTTTTGTTGTTGTTGCTATTGCTGTTGAGTTTTACTTACAAAACAAGTATTGCTATTGGACCTCTTACAGGCGCCCTGGCGCTCTCGCCGATGCTCCGGCTGCATTTCCATTGAAAATGAGGCTCGCTCTCAAGCGGTTTGGGGGACCGCCAAAACTGCCCCCCAACAGCAACAACAACGATCCCGTTCGAGACTTCCTCTTTTTTACTCAGGGCCGGTGCTCTTGCTCGCCGCCGAACGCAGCCGTCTGAACAAAACCAGCGGTCCCGCTCGAGACATCCTCTCGTTTTACCTTTGACAGGCGCGCCACTCTTTCTCTCATCGGCGCCGCCCCCCAGCACCAACAACGCTCCCTCTCGAGACTTCCTCCCTTTTTTTCTCGAGGTGGTGCATGCTCGCCGCCGACAGCCCCCGTCCCGACAAAACCAGCGCTCCCGCCCGAGACTTCCTCCCGTTTTACGCTTGACTGGTGGTGCTCTTTTCTCCTCCTCCTCCTTCTCCTCCCTCCTCCTCGTCCTCGTCGTCCTCCTCCTTCTTCTCCTCCTCCTCCTCCTCCTCCTCCTCCTCATCATCCTCCTCCTCCTCCTCCTCCTCCTCCTCCTCCCTCCTCCCCCCTCACTCCTCCTCCTCCCTCTTCCTTCCTCCACCCCCTCCTCTTCTCCCTCCTCCCTCCTCCCTCAGATTTTTTTTGGCGAGTGCATGTTCGAGGTAAGGGCTAGGGAACAGGGCAATGAGGTTTCCGATGTCACCGTCCTGCCGAATGGGGAGCTCAACCAGTCCTCGAATGTGCACCCTTGGGCGCTCCAGTTTTCCCAGGATTTGGAAGCGGTCCTGTCCCACCCGATCGGGGAGGAGTTCAAGGAGGTCTGGGAGCCGCGGACCCTGGAGAATGTTTTATGGAACCCCGAGGTGACCGACGCTTTCAGGCTTTGCGACTTTCGGGCGATGCGGACCAGCATGCAGGCCCAGGAGTGGGCTCCACCAGGATACTTTCAGGAGGGTTTACCTGAGGATGAGGAGGTGGGCGACACAGAGATCGATGAAGCTGAGATCGCCCCGCTCCGATGCGGGATCGAGGGATGTCGGGCACGGTTTGCCACCCAATCGTGAGCTTGTCATGCACCAGATCCTTGCGACGACGCTGCCTGGCCACGGGACCCCCCCGATCTTGTCCGTCATTACCCAGGATAACCGATGCCTTAACTGCCAGACCGTATTTAGCTGTGTGGACCACACGAGACAGCACCTGAGCACAGCATGGCGAGCTGGAAGATGCATCCCCGAGATGACTCGCCACCGATATGAATGGACACCGCCTGCTGAAACGACTTGCCCGCTGGCCTCAGACACGGATCGGCCAGAGTGCCACCTTCACTGTGACGACCCAGTGGAGCTTCGAAGGCACCTGGCGACCCCCCATTCCTGTGACCTCCGAAGGCTATCGGCTCAGACTCGCACAGCCCCAGCCAGCCCACAGCGCTCGCGGCGCTGCCGCCTGCGGGCCTTCGCAGGTCGCCCCGCCGCCGGTGCACGACGCGAGGGGCAGCCTCGAGGCGAGGGCGCGGCTGCGGGGGGCGCTCCGACGCCTGGCAGAGGCGCGGAGCAGGCGGCGGCCGGCGAGAGAGCGCGCAGGGCCTGCACGACAACAGCGACGTGATCCACCTGCAGCAGGACATCCTGAGGCGCCGCCCGCGGGGCCACGGCCTACGCGGGTCGCGGCAGCGAGCACGCCGCTGCTGGCGCCACGACCACCTCAGCACCATGGCGGCGCCGGCGGCGGCAGCGACCCCCGAGGAGAAGAAGGGCACGCCGAGCACAGGACGAACGAGGGCGGCGTGGCGGCTCCAGGCGTCCTCCCAGACGTCTGGCGCTTCTGGCAGCGCCTCCCATCCAGCCGTCAAGCAGCGGCGCACGGGCGACAAGGACGGCGACCTGACGATGATCGATGCGCCAGCCCCAGCCGAGAAGGACAAGGGCGGCAAGGGAGAGGGCGGCAAGAACGACGGCAGCAAGAAGAGTCATCGCGGCGGGCGCCGCCACCGCAAGGGCAACCACACTGAGAAGAAGTGGACGAGCAAGGACAGCAACTTGCAGGAGTGCCTACTCAGCCTCACCAAGCTGACGCTCCAGACAGCGCAGCGGCAGAGGCTCACCGTGGCCACCGTAGTAGACACCTTCACCATGCCGAAGGATCATCCACTCGCCAGGGCGCTGGAGGACACACTAGAGCAGTACAGGAAGACGGTGGCGGCCGCCAGGGAGGAGGGGATCGAGAAATTGCGAGCGGCTGGCAGCCCCACAGCCTCACTGGCGGTCACGATGATCGAAACTCTCACGCAGTGCGACGTAGGGGGGGGGCCAACAAAAAGAAGTTGAACGAGTATCTCGATCAGATCGAGCCACCAGGGGGAGCCCCCCCACAGTAGACAAGATGATGGTCGAACTAGACGTCCTCGCGGTGAAGCTCGAGACTCCCCACGACAACACCAAAGTCAAATTGTTCCTCGCCGCGCCACAGTGGCCACTCAGGGGCACGATCGCCTGGGCGTTCCAGGCCGAGGGCATCGCGACCAGGACGACAGGAGTTATGCCCGCGGGATGGCTCGAGGACGAAGTGGCGACGTGGCTCGAGGTTCTCACGAAGTAAGGCAGCCCATCGCCATTGTTCGCGGGGGAGTGATCCCAGGAAGCAAGTCCCGAGCGCCACAACCCCGAGGTCGATCCGTGTCATCAGAACGATGGCCATGGGATGAGGACGCCTAGTCAGAGGGCGTCGCGGGTCAGGACTTGCTAGATTGCGTCGTCGGTTTCTGGGCGCCCGATCAGAGGGCGTCGCAGGTCAGGACTTGCTAGATTGTGTCGTCGGTTTTTGGGCGCCCAATCAGATTAGCCCAGCTACCCTCTCTGAGAAGATGAGACCCGCAGCATGCTTCTGCCTGCCCGCGCGTCTGACGCGCGTGAGCGATCGCCCCATGCCTCCGCAGCGCCCCAGTTCCAAGGGCCACACGGTCCTGCGACAGCTCGGCCCGAGTGTACGTCACCCCTCTTCAGAGGCCTCGTGGGTTCCCTCGTCGAGTAAAAAAAGGGGGGGGTGGCTCCTTTTCCTCTTTCTGCTCCTCCTCCTCCTCCTTCTCCTCCTCTTCCTCCTCCTCCTCCTCCTCCCTCCTTCCCCCTCTCTGTGTGTTCCTCTTCCTCCCTCCACCCCCTCCTCATCCCCCTCCTCCCTCCTCCCTCTCGCGATCCTCTTTCCTCCCTCCTCCTCCCCCCTCCTCCCTCCTCCTTTCCCTTTTCGTGCCCCTTGTCTCCTCCCTCCTCCTGCCTCCCTCCTCCCTCCTCCCTTCCCCTTCCGTTCTCCCTCGTCGTTCCCACTTGATGCTCCTTCATTTTTTCTCAAGACTGGGGCCCTCGTTTCGGCATCGCCTCTGGGGGGCTTCCAAGAGTACCTGCTGAACCTTAATCCTTCAATAGCTATCGTTTTTGGAGAGCATAGATAATGTGGAGGAGGAGAAAACAGAGGACGGATGACTTCCAGGGACTCCAAGAATCGAGGGTCGGCGGACTGACTTCAGGGATTTCTTGAGACGGTGTGCAGGGGCAGGTGGAGGATGCGAGTATGGGAGCGGCAGCGCCTGGGGGCGTGGTGGACGTTCAGGGTCGCGCGCCGAGGCCGCAGGATGGCGGCGGAACAGTTCGAACGAGGAGTAAGAGCCACCTCGTCCTCGGAGGTCCTGCCACTACAACTACCCCTCCTTCCTCCCCCTCCTCCTCCTCCTCGTCCTCCATCCTCCTCCCCCCCTCCCTCTTCCTCTCCCTCATCTTCCCTCCCCTGTCTCCCTCTTCCGCTCCATTTGTTCCTCTTCCCCCCCCTGTCTCCCTCTTCCCTTTCCCTCTTCCTCCCCCTCTTCCCCCCCTTTTCCCTCGTCCTCTTCCTCCTCCTCCTCCGCGATGTGGGGCGTGCACGAGGCGATTGCGATGGCGACGTGCCGTCTGAGCTGTGGGTGTCGAAGCTCATGGGAAGAGGCGGTTGCGATATGTTCCCGAGCGGGAAGTCAGGGCGAGGCAATATCGGACCCCGCATGCCAGAAACACCCCCCATGACGGGGCGTGGTGCCCAGAAGGATGCGCGTGACATGTGGAAGCATGGCGCATGATGGTCAGATGATTGCCGTGGTTGAATTTACATTTCTGCAGCTAAGTATCGTTGATCCCCCACCGGTGCATGCTGTTTTTTCTCAGTCGAAGCGTGCCCCGTCGACGTTCGCGCATTGTTTTTTTTTTACCGGGGGAAGCCTTGAGGCTCAAACTGGGCTCTTGGCCCCCGGGTTACAACAACGACGGATCCCGCCGGAGTTTTCCTCACAATGTTGCCAGGACCCCTGCTCCCGCCCGAATATTCCTCGCAATTTATTCAGGAATCGCGCTATCGCTGGGGATTCCTGTACAACTTATGCAGGAATCGTTCTCCTCGCGCTCTCGAGTCGCGTTATCGCTGGAGATTTGCTTGCAATCTATTGAGGAAGAGCGCCCTCGCGTTAAAATTTTGTGGCAATTTATTCAAGCGCCGCGCTCCCGACGCCCAGGCACCCAGGAGTCGCGCTCACGTCTAGGACTCCCTCACATATTACATAGGAATCGGGATATCGCTGCCCATCGTGGCCCCGTTGCAGCCCTTCGCGGCCCCCTCGCTTTGTTGTGTGGCCCCGTTGCAGCCCTTCATGGCCCCTTCGCTGCCCTTCGTGGCCCCGTTGCAGCCCCTCGTGGCCTCCTCGCTGCCCTTCGTGGCTCCCTCGCTTTGAATCGTGGCCCCGTTGCAGCCCTTCGTGGCCCCTTCGCTGCCCGTCGTGGCCCCGTCGTAGCCCTTCGTGGCCCCGTTGCAGCCCTTCGTGTCCCCCTCGCTGCTTTCGTGGCCCCGTTGCATCCCTTCGTGGCCCCCTCGCTGCCTGTCGTGGCCCCGTTGCAGCCCTTCGTGGCCCCCTCGCTGCCCTTCGTGGCCCCATATCTGTATGCCTTTCGTGGCCCCCGCTCGTTCGCGCCCCTGGTGGCCCCATATGCATGCCGTTCGTGGCCCCGCTGTCGCCCTTCGTGGCCCCCTCGCTGCCCTTCGTGGCCCCGATGGTGCCCTCAATGGCCCCGTCTTTGCCCTCCGCGGCCCAGTGTACGTATGCGCTTCGTGGCCCCCGCTCGTTCGCGCCCGTTGTGGCCCCATGTGCGTGCCCTTCGCGGCCCCGCTGTCGCCATTTGTGTCCCCCTCACTGTCCTACGTGGCCCGGTTGCTACCCTCAGTGGCCCCATTGCTGCCTTTTGTGGCCCCGCATTATCTGCACTTCGTGGCCCCCGCTCGTTCGCGCTCTTCGTGGCCCCATACGCATTCCCTTCGTGTCCCCGCTGTCGCCCTTCGTGGCCTACTTCGTGGCCCTGCTGTCGTTCTCTCTCGCTCTCGCTTTCGCTCTTCGTCGTCGTCGTCGTCGTTGTCGTCGTCGCCGTCGTCGTCGTCGTCGTCGTCGTCGTGGTCGGTCCCCTGTCCGTCCATCTTGGGGTCGGGTCGACGGTCGGCGGCCGCCCCGCCGATCAGCGCTGCCGCTGGCCAGGCCGACGGTCCGCGGCGGGGCGTTGCCGGGGCCCGGCCTGCTGGGAAGAAAGGTATACCCCCCAAAATGGGTTCGATCGAAGAGGGCGGGTATCGAGGGTTTGGGAAATACGCGTTATTGGACACTCGAGCATATAAG
>CAUYUJ010001595.1:15000-45000 GCA_963575745.1 Prorocentrum cordatum | reverse complement strand
GAAAGTCTTGGGTCTCAAAATTGTGTCTTCGCCCCCCGGTTTGCAGCAACAACTGCTCCCGCCTGACATGTCCTCACAATTTGTTGAATAATCGCGTTGTCTCTGGGGATTTCCTTACAACTTACCTTCGAATCGAGGCACCCGCCTCATAGTTACTTCTTCACGATGTATTCAAGAATCCCGCTCTCGCTGGGGACTTCCCAGTTTACCGCTGAATTGCGGCTCCCGCCTGATACCTCTGCATAATTTATTGAAGAATCGCGCTCTCGGTCAGGCCCGCTCGCTGCCCCGCCCCGCACGTTCCTGCCCTTGATCTCGCTCGCTGCCCTTCGTGGCCCTGCGCGCTGCCATTCATGGCCCCGCGCGCTCTTGCCCCTCCTGGCCCCGCTCGCGTGGCCTCGCTGCTCTTCGTGGCCCCGTTGCAGCTTGCAGTGGGCCCCTCGCTGCCCTTCGTGGTCTCGCTCGTGCCTTTTTTGCTCCGTAGCTGCCCTTCGTGGCCCCAATCGCTGCCCCTCGTGGCCCCGCTCGCTGCCCTTCGTGGCCCCGCCCTCGTGGCCCCGCTCGCTGCCCTTCGGGGCCCCGCTCGCTGCCCCACGTGGCCCCGTTCACGACGCGAGGGGGTCAGGGCTCCCAGGCCCTCTCGCTGGTAATGTCGTTTTCCAAGCGTCCGGGGAAGACAAGCAAAGCGGCATGAACATGCACTTTGGGAGGTCTGCGCTGATTTTTTGGACTCGCGCTGGACCGCCCTGTCGGCGCCTCCGGCGCCGCTTCTGGCACGCTCCGCGCGCCAGTTGGCGGGGCCCAGCGCCGATCCAAAGAAAGCCCGCGCCGACCCCCGAAAGCCTGGATTCAGGCTGTGATGTTGAGCTGTTCGATCCGTGCCGGCCCCCCGGTTACGCGCAGGGGGGGGTGGAATTCGGGGAGGGGGGGAGGCTTCTTAGAAACATCCCTGCTTCTTCTACGGCGCGGGCCTTATCTATGAATGCAGGACCGGCGCCTCCTAAGAAGCAGCCTCCTTCTAAGAGGCCATCCCCTCTTCCCCTGCCCCCTCGTGCGCGCCGCCAGGGCCTTGAAGCAACTGCTCAGGGTAACAGAGCGTGCCCCCGGGAAGTGGCCGAGAGGTCCAGAGACCCGATGTTGAAACAGTGACGATGTCGGAGGTCTGGCCTGGCACGGCAGGTTCGCGCCGCGCTGTCGCGGCGGCCACTCCTCAGGAGGCGCAAAACGGCACAGCATAAACTTTTTTGCTGTCGGGGACGCCTGTCGCAGGGCGGCTGGAAAGCTTCTGCCCCTCCGGTGGCACGTCAGGGTACAAACTTTCCAGCCGCCCTGGGACAGGCGCCCCTGGTGACGGAATCGTGTTTTTTGTTACCGTTGTCGCCCGCTAAACCCCAGCGCGGGCGCTCAAGGCGGAGCGCCGCCGCCAGCATCGAGAGCGGTCCGCGCCAGCTCGGCGGGGGCGCGGCCGCCCAGGGGGCGGAGCGATCTCCGCGCGGTGCCAGAAGCCAGCGCCTGCGTTTCGGCGGCTCGAGGATGGGGCCCCGAGGGTTGAGTCCCCAGGGACAGGGGGGAGGAGGAGGAGGAGGAGGAGGAGGAGGAGGAGGAGGAGGAGGAGGAGGAGAGGAGGAGGAGGAGGAGCAAGAGCAGGAGCAGGAGCAGGAGCAGGCGCAGGCGCAGGCGCAGGCAGGAGCAGGAGCAGGCAGGAGGAGGAGAGGAGGAGGAGGAGGCGGTGGAGAGGAGGAGGAGAGGAGGAGGAAGGAGGGAGGAGGAGGAGGAGGAGGGGAGGAGGAGGAGGAGAGGGAGGAGGAGGAGGAGGAGGAGGAGGAGGGAGGAGGAGGGGGAGGGGAGAGGAGGAGGGAGGAGGGAGGGGGAGGGAGGGGGAGGGAGGGAGGGAGGGAGGCGGTGGAGGAGGAGGAGGAGGGAGGAGGAGGAGGAGGAGGAGGAGGAGGAGGAGGAGGAGGAGAGGAGCAAGAGCAGGAGCAGGGCAAGCCAGGCGCAGGCGCAGGCGCAGGAGCAGGAGCAGGAGCAGGAGGAGGAGAGGAGGAGGAGGCGGTGGGAGGAGGAGTGGGGAGGAGGAGGAGAGGAGAGGAGGAGGAGGAGGAGGAGGAGGAGGAGGGAGGAGGATGAGAGAGAGGAGGAGGAGAGGAGGAGGCGGTGAGAGGAGGAACGAGGAAGGAGGAGGAGGAGGAGGAGGAGGGAGGGAGGGAAAGGGGGGCTGGAGGAAGGGAGGAGGGAGGGAGGAGGAGGGGAGGGGAGGGGAGGAGGAGGAGGAGGAGGAGGAGGAGGGAGGAGAGGAGGAGGAGGAGGAGGAGGAGGAGGAGGAGGAGGAAGGAAGCAGGGGGTCCGGGGTTGCATTTGCACTGCTCAGGGCCCCTCGGCCTCGGGGCCCCGTCCTTCAGGGCCCCGCCTTTCAGCCGCCTGCCGCGCCCTCGCGGCGCGAGCCTGCCGCGTGCGGCACGGAATCTCTTGAGGAGGACCTCCCCTTGGACGCCGCGGCGGCGCTGGAGGCGCGCGTCGTGGGCGCGGTGCGTGCGGAGCTGGAGCGGTGGCGCCTGCGGGTCCTCGCCGAGGTGGGCTGCTCGAGGCAGGCGTGCGCTCCCGCGGACGACCGCTGCGCGGGCGGCGCGGCCGCGGCGTGCGAGGGGGCGCCCGCGGAGCCCTGCGCGTCGCCGCGGGGGCTCGAGGCGCGCCTGGCCCTGGCCCGGCGCGACATCGGCGCCCTCCGGCAGGACGTGTGCCAGCTGCGCGAGGCGTTGCGGAGCCAGGGTGCCCGCGTGGAGGAGCTCGCGGGGGGGCCGAGGTGCGCATCTCGAAGGGGGGGGAGCGGCATGAGTTGCGAGGAAGGAGGAGCGACACCACCACCAAGGGGGCCACCTCCAGCCCCACGATGCCTCCCCGAGCTGGGGATATGGGATGTCTCGAGCGAGAGGGGAGGCCACACCAACAGGGGACCCCCTCGCTGGCTCCTCCCGCTGGTGGTCCCTGGTGGTGGTGGTGTCGGCGGCTTCCCATGTTCCTAATCTGTCGAGTCGGAGATCGGCTGCATGATTGATTTACCCCAGAATTGCTTTCTTCGTCCAGGATTAATTTCCTCGTCGAGTCGTACGTCGGATGTCCGTAGCCCGACGAACATTCCAAGCATCTCTCCTGGACTCGACGAACAGGGAAATTCTGGCGTACACCGACTCTGCGGTCGACCCTCTACTCGAATGGGCATCAGCTCCTGGAGCTCCGCGCAGATCTCTTTCAGGAGAGGAAAAAACACACAGACACAATTAATCCTCGATTTCCCAGAAAATATGGGAAAATATGGGAAGTGGGGGGGAAGACAGAAACCCAGAAAATATAGGAAAATATGGGGAATATTTTTATTTGTGTGTATTTATTTGTGTGTCCTGGAGCCCCTTCACTCTTGGACCCCCCCTCTCTGGCTCTGGGCCCCCTCCCGGTCCAAGGGGGATCCGCGCGGACCTTCCAGGGTCCGCGCGCACCTTTTGGAGCGGCGCCGGGCCTCCCCGTGCCCTGGCGTCAAGTCGGGCCTGTCCCTCTACAGTCAGGGGGACGCAAGACCTGGGTACAGGGGACTCGGAAATCCCCGACGAGGTCGTCAAAAAAATGACGAGGCCGAGCCTGCATTTTGACGAGGCCTCCCGCTGCAGACATCCCACGAAACTCCTCGTCAAAATCCGAGGCGCGCTCGTCAAAAAAACGATGGTGAACCCGAGTCCTGGCAAACCCGGGTCTTACGCTCCCCCGATACAGGAGGAATACGTATTCAAAAATAGTCAAAGCAGAGTCTGGGAACTATTTTTTGGGACTCTGTTCGAGTACTCTCTCGAGTATGTTTGACAATTGCTTATCCTTTGCCCAAAACCCCCCTGTGGGGGGACACGCCCGACCCGACCTGACCTCAACTCGAAAGGTCCGCGCGGAGCTCAAGAAGTGTACGTCACTACCCACCAGACCACCCCAAGCCAACCTTGAGTCGGGCACGTCCCTCTGCAGGAGGGATGTTCAAAAATAGTCACGACATGGTCAGGGGCCGATTTTTTTGGGGGGGGCATTTGTCGGCTATGTTTTTTTGTCGTTTAACGTCCGCCTGTAGGAGGACGCGCCCGACCTACAGCCAACCCGAAGGCCCCAAGTTGCCAGGTCGGGGTGGTCTGGCAGGTCGTCCTCCTCATGCCGGGCTCTCTCGTCCTTCCAGCGTCCAGTGGCTCGCTGCCGCCGGAGGGCGGGCGCGACACCGGGGGCGAGCTGGCGAGCATCCGCGCGTCGCTGGAGCGGGTGCGGTCGGGCCTGCTGAGCGGGCGGAGGCCGGAGGGCGAGGCCCCACCGGGCCGGGCAGCCTCGCCGGCGGCGGCGCCAGCTCCCGCGAGGCGGGTGCTGCCAGAGGTGGCCCTGGCCCTCCTCCTCCTCCTCCTCCTCCTCCTCCTCCTCCTCCTCCTCCTCCTCCCCCTCCTCCCCCTCCTCCTCCGTTGGCGTGGGGCTCGCGTCTGCGCGGGTGCGGGTGCGGCCCGGCCCCCCGCCCGTCGCGCCACCCTGCGCGGATCGCCGCGCGGGTGGCGGTCGAACGGGGGCTCGAATCGGGGGCGCGCAGGTGGGTCCTGTTTCTGGCCCGGCCCGGCTCCCGGGCGGGCCGCAGGCAGACGGCTCTGCTGAGTGGGCCGGCAAGTGTTCTTACCCCCTGGGGCCACTCGGGGCGCGTGCAGCCCGCTTCTGAGTCAGACCAGGCCAGGCACAGCCCACCTTGACATCCGCTTTTGCCCCCCTGCGCGCTCAGCACCCCCCCCCTGGGATCGATCCCGGTGGAGCCCGTTGCGAAGGGCGCCCCGACGAGGCCGCCTGGGCCTCCCTGGAAGAGCCGAGGCCGCGTCGGGCGAAGGCCGCCTCTGGCAGCGCCGTTGCGATCGCCCCAGAGACGGACGCGGCCGCGCGGACCCGGGCCCCCGCGGCCGACGCGGGCGGCACCTGCAGCGAGCCTCTGTCCGCCTCCGTGTCGCCGGTCGTGTGCGAGCGGCAGGTCCTCAGCGCGTCGCAGCCGTGCCTCGCCAGCGGCGGCCGGCTCCTCTCCAGCCCCCGGCCGGTGGTGCGCGGGACGGCGCAGCGGGCGGTGCAGGTCCGGGTCGTGGGCCCGGCGGGGAGCCCCGGGGTGCGCTACCCGACCTTCGTGAGCCCCCGCGGCGCGAGCACGCCGACGGTCGTCGCGTCCACGCTGGTGCACCATCTTAGGGTGCAGCTCCTGGGAGGCTCAGTTCATCAGTACCGCTTGGCCGGCCCCTACCCCCATCTCGGTCCCCATCCCGATCCTCACCATCCCCAGACCCCGGTTATGAAAAAATCACGACGGGAGCCACTCGAAGCAGGAGGGCGAGTAGAAAGGCCGGATGCCTCCTGGATGCCTCTCGGAGTCCCTTCGAGTTTCTCTCGAGAGTTTCTTGGAGTCCTCTTGGGGCGTCTTGGGGGTCTCTTGGCAGCAGTCCGGGGGGCCTCTTGGGCGTCTTCAGTGCATCTGGGGGGCCTTTTGGGAGCTTCTTGGGGGCACCCTGGGGGGCATCGGGGGGGCCTCTTGGGCCTCCTGGGCACCTCTTGGGGCCGTCGTGGTGCACTCTTGGGAGCCTTGGGGGCCATCTTGGGGCCATCTTTGGAGGGATCGATCAAAGAGGAGGGCTCCTTATTGACCCCCGCCCAGGAGGCCATCACGTGGTCAAATCCTTGGTCAAATCAATGATTGTGGCTCTCTTGCCGAGGCCTCTTGTGGCGTCTTGGGTGCCTCTGGGGGGCCTCTTGAGTTGTTTTGGGGGTCTCTTGGGGGCCTCTTGGGGGCCTCTTAGACGCCTCTTGGGGACATTTTGGGGCCTCTTGGGCACCTCTGGGGGCCCTCTTGGGGCACCCTTGGGAGCCTTGGTGGCAATCTTCGGGACATCTAGGAGGAAAACGATCAAAGGATGGGGGGCTTTCGAATACCCCCTCCCGGGAGGCCACACTGTGGCCAAATTCTTAGAACAAGCAGTGATGTCGGCCTTCTCGCCGAGGCCTTTTGGGGCGTCTTGGTTTCCTCTGGGGGGCCTCTTGGGGCGTCTTGGGGGTGTCTTGGGAGCCTCTTGGGGGCATCTTGAGGGCCTCTTGGGGGTGGAGCCTCCTGGGCACGTCTTGGGGGCGGGAGCTCCTCAATTAGGGCCCCCCTCCAAGGAGGCCAACCTGTGGCCAATGCAAAACCATAGTACATTCAATGATGTTGGCTTCCTCGCCGAGGCCATGTTGGAAGCTCCAACCCCTCGCGAAAGGCGCCGTCCAGACCCACGGGGACGGGGTATGGGGAGTGATAAACCCCTCACCGAAGGGCAGGAAGGGGGGTTGGAACAGGACGCGCTCTAAACCACTCACGCCCAGAGTGCTGGTGGGATTGTGCTTATGCTGCCACCTTTTCCTCCTGAGGACCTCCCAGGAGGTGCAGGCGAAGGAGGAGGGGGAGGGGGAGGAGGAGGAGGAGGAGGAGGAGGAGGGGAGGAGGAGGAGGAGGAGGAGGAGGAGGAGGAGGGAGGCGGAGGAGGAGGAGGAGGAGGAGGAGGCGGAGGAGGCGGAGGAGGAGGAGGAGGAGAGGAGGAGGAGGCGGAGGGCGGAGGCGGATGCGGAAGCGGAGGCGGAGGAGGAGGAGGAGGAGGAGGAGGAGGAGGAGGAGGAGGAGGAGGAGGAGGAGGAATAGTAATACTACTAATAATAATACTAATAATAATAATAATAATAATAATGATAATAACAATCATAATAATAATATTAATAATAGTAATACTAATAATAATACTACTATTAATAAGACTAATAATACTACTTATACTGATAAGAAGAATACGAATAATAAAAAAGAATAATACGAATAATAATAATACTAATAAGAATAATAATAAGAATACTAACAATAATATCAATAATAATAATACCAATAATATTAATACGAATACTAATAACAATAATAATAATCGTAATAATGATAATGATAATGATAATGATAATGATAATGTTAATACTAATAATAGAAATGATAATACTAATGATACTAATAATAATGATAATAATAATAATATTAATAATAGTAATAATACTGTTAATAATACTACTACTACTAATAATAATAATGATAATAATAATAATACTAATAATAATAGTAAGAAGAAGAATAAGAATAATAACAATAATAACACCAATAATAATAGGAAGAAGAAGAGGAGGAGGAGGAGGGTGAGGAGGAGGAGGAGGAGGAGGAGGGGGAGAGGAGGAGGAGGGGGAGGGGGAGGGGCGAGGCGGGAATGGGAGGAGGAGGAGGCGGAGGAGGAGGAGTGCAGGGACGGAGGAGGCGGAGGAGGAGGAGGCGAGAGGAGGAGGAGGAGGAGGAGAAAGAGAGGAGGCAGGAGGGAAAGCGGAGGAGAGGAGAAAGAGGAGGAGGAGACGGAGGAGGAGGAGGAGGAGGGGAGGAGGAGGAGGAAGGAGGAGGAGGAGGAAAAGAGGAGGAGGAGGCGGAGGAGGAGGAGGGGGAGGCAAGGACGTGGAGGAGGAGGAGGAGGAGGAGGAGGAGAGGGGAGGAGGAGGAGGAGGAGGAGGAGGAGGAGGAGGAGGAGGAGGAGGGTGAGGAGGAGGGGAGGAGGAGGAGAAAGAGGTGAATAATGAGGAGGAGGAGGAGGAGGACCTCCCAGGAGTTGCCTCCTAGACTGTCCGGCCCTCCTTAGTGCCCGTGGTGCCGCCACCCCGAGGGCGCTCCACGTGCGGGCGGGCGATCCAGACGAGCGCGCCGCAGGCCCAGACGTGCAATGCCATGCTCATTTCCAAGCGTCGACCCCCGGAGTGCTCTCGACCCAGTCGTCGGGATAGGCTGTTCGTCCTGAGTGGTCTTGTTGACGGTCCCCGGGGTCCAGGGGAGGCCCCCCAAGAGGCAGAGGTTCACGGCGCGAGGGTTCCCCGGAAGTTTTGGCCATCTCCCAAGGCCCCGCTTTTCATCCCGAGTCGTTTCTGACGGCGCTGCGTTGAAGGCACCCCAGGAAGCCGAAACCAATTAACAAACATCCGCCGCTCCAATAATTCGGAGCCCCGTATCTGTGGAGGAGGAGGAGGAGGAGGAGGAGGAGGAGGAGGAGGAGGAGGAGGAGGAGGAGGAGGAGGAGGAGGAGGAGGAGGGAGGGAGGAGGAGGGGAGGGAGGGAGGGGGGAGGGAGGGAGGGAGGGGGAGGGAGGGAGGGAGGCGGATGATGAGGAGGAGGAGGCCGGAGGAGGAGGCGGAGGACGAGGAGGAGGGGGAGGAGGAGGAGGAGGAGGAGGAGGAGGAGGGGGAGGCGGCGGGCGGTGGAGGTGGTGGTGGAGGCAGAGGCGGAGGCGGGGGAGGCGGAGGAGGCGGATGATGATGATGATGAGGAGGAGGAGGAGGAGGAGGAGGAGGAGGAGGAAGAGGAGGAGGAGGAGGAAGACGAATGGGAATGGGAAGGGAGGGATGAGGAAGAGGGAGGAGGGAAAAAGGGGAGGAGGAGGAGGAGGACGTGGAGGAGGGGAGGAGGAGGAGGAGGAGGAGGGAGGAGGAGGAAGGTGGCGGAGGCGAGTAGGAGTAGTAGGAGGAGGAGGAGAGGAGGAGGAGGAGGAGGAGGAGACGAATGGGATGAGGATGGGGAGAGGGATGAGAAGGGGAGGAGGAAAAGGAGGAGGGAGGAGGAGGAGAGGAGGAGGAGGAGGAGGAGGAGGTTGAGGAGGAGGAGGAGGGAGGAGGAAGAGGGAGAAGTAAAACTGAGGAGAGAGGGAGGAGGAGGATGAAGGAGGAAGAGGGATAAGAGAACATGGAGGAGGAATAGGGACGAGGAGCAGGCGGAGGAAGAGGAGGAGGAGGAGGAGGACCAGTGCAAACCCAAGACCCATCAACCATGTTGCAATACTTCCTCTCTCCAAGCTCCCTCTTCATGGATCCATATCCAGCTGCCTGCGGTCAACCCCGCCATTGTGAGTGTGCAACCCCGCCATTGGAGGAGGAGGAGGAGGAGGAGGAGGAGGAGGAGGAGGAGGAGGAGGAGGAGGTGAAAGGAGGAGGGGAGGAGGAGGAGGAGGAGGAGGAGGGAGGAGGAGGAGGAGGCGGAGGAGGAGGAGAGGTGAAGGAGGAGGAGGGAGGAGGAGGAGGAGGAGGAGGAGGAGGAGGAGGCGGAGTGTAGGGACAGCGCAATTCCAACGAGCAGTCCGCAGTGCGGCGGGTCGTGGTCCCGACCTTGCCTTCGTCCGCGCGGCAAGAGGAGGAGGCGGAGGAGGAGGAGGAGCAGGAGGAGAGGAGCAGGAGGAAGAGGAGGAGGGGGGAGGAGGAGGATGGGGGAGGAGGAGGGAGGGGGAGGAGGAGGGGGAGGGAGGATGGAGGAGGAGAGGAGGCGGAGGAGGAGGAGGAGGAGGAGGAGGAGGAGGAGGAGGGAGGAGGAGGAGGAGGAGGAGGTGAGGAGGAGGAGGAGGAGGAGGAGGAGGAGGAGGAGGAGTGAGGTGAAGGAGGAGGAGGAGGAGGAGGAGGAGGAGGGAGGAGGAGGAGGAGGAGAAGGAGGAGTGAGGTGAAGGAGGAGGAGGAGGAGGAGGAGGAGGAGGAGGAGGAGGAGGAGGAGGTGAAGAGTTAGGAGGCGCAGCGCGCCCCGCAGGCTCGGCGGGCGAGGAGTCTCGGCCGGGAGCCGTCGGCGCACGGGCGCACACGCCCCTGCGGCTCGGGCAGCTGGCGCCGATGCCAGCCGTGCTGCGCGCGGAGCCCACCGCCAGCCCCCCCGCGCCAGTGGGTGGCTCCGCCGTGCCGGTGGTACTCGAGGAAGCGACAAGACGTAACCCTGAGATCCTGCCGCTGCAACTTTTGC
This sequence comes from Prorocentrum cordatum, assembly GCA_963575745.1. Classification (NCBI taxonomy): domain Eukaryota; class Dinophyceae; order Prorocentrales; family Prorocentraceae; genus Prorocentrum; species Prorocentrum cordatum. Next base: position 35,150 of record CAUYUJ010001595.1, on the reverse strand, counting down.
GCGCCAGGCGCTTTTGCTCCCTGTCCGGCCTCCTGGGCCCTCACAGATCGATCCGGCTCGAAAAATGACGCAGAAGTATTGGGTGCGGGGCTCCGATTTGTTTTTGCGAGGGTGCATTTTTGCCATGTTGGATCTCAGGGTAAGTGTGGCCCTTCGTCAGTGATGGGCCAACGACGACGACGACGGACGACGGACGACGGACGACGGACGACGACGAATGACGACGGACGACGGACGACGGACGAAGGACGACGGACGACGACGGACGGCGACGACGACGGACGACGGACGACCACGACGACGATCGACGGGCGACGACGACGACGACGACGACGACGGACGGACGGACGACGGACGACGACCATGACGACGACGGCGACGACGGACGACGGAAGGCGGACGACGACGACGACGAAGGACGACGGACGATGGACGACGGACGACGGACGACGGACGACGGACGACGGACGACGGACGACGAAGGGCGACGGATGACGGGCGACGGACGACAGACGACGGACGACGGACGACGGATGACGGACGACGGACGATGACGCCGACGGACGACGACGACGGAAAACGGACGACGGACGTTGGAAGACGACCACGACGAGGACGACGACGACGACGACTGACGACGACCGACAGACGGTGACGACGACGAAGGACGACGACGACGACGACGACGGACGACAGACGACGACGACGACGACGACGGACAACGGAAGACGACGATGACGACGGACGACGAACGACGGATGACGGACGACGGACGATGACGACGACGGACGACGACGACGGACGACGGACGAAGACGACGACGGACGACGGACGACGGACGATGATTATGGTCGGCGGACGACGGACGACGGACGACGACGACGACGACTGCGAAGGACGGCGGATGACGACGACGACGACGACGACGACGACGACGACGACGACGGACGACGGACGACGGACGAGGACAACGACGAAGACGACCGACGACGGACGACGACGACGACGACGGACGACGGACGACGGACGACGGACGACAGACGACGACGACGGACGACGGACGATGGACGACGGACGACGGACGACGGACGACGACGACGACGTCGACGGGCGACGACGACGACGGACGACGGACGACGGACGACGACGACGACGACGGACGACGACGATGCGACGACAACGGCGCCGGACGACGACGACGGACGACGGACGACGACGAGGACGGACGACAGACGACGGACGACGACGACGGACGACGGACGACGGACGACGGGGAACGCAGGACGACGGATGATTGGCGACGGACAACGGACGACGGACGACAGACTACGACGACGTCGACGGACGACGGACGACGGACGTTGACGACGACGACGAAGGACGACGGACGACGGACGACGGACGACGACGACGACGACGGACGACGAAGACGGACCACGGACGACGGACGACGAACGACAGACGACGACGACGGACGACGGGGACGGACGACGACGAACGACGACGACGACGACGGCGACGACGAGGACGGCGACGACGACGGATGACCACGACGACGACGACGGCGACGACGACGACGGACGACGGACGACGGACGACGACGACGCACGGCGGACGACGGACGACGGACGACGGACGACGGACGACGGACGACGGACGACGGACGACGACGACGGACGACGGACGACGACGACGACGGGCGACGGACGACGGACGACGGACGACGACGACGACGGACGACGGATGACGACGACGTCGACGACGGACGACGATTATGCGACGACGACGGACGACGGACGACGGACGACGGACGATGGACGATGGACGACGGGCGACGACGACGGACGACGGACGACGACGACGACGGATGACGACGACGGACGACGGACGACGGAAGACGACGGGGACTGACGACGGACGACGACGACGACGCACGACGGACGACGACGGACGACGAGGACGACGGACAACGACGATGCGACGGACGACGACGACGACAGACGACGACGACGAGGACGGACGACGGACGACGACGACTGACGACGGACGACGAGGACGACGGACGACGGACGACGGACGACGGACGACGGACGACGGGACGGACGACGGACGACGCACGGCGGACGACGGACGACGGACGACGGACGATGACGACGACGACGACGGACGACGGACGACGACGACGACGGCGACGGACGACGGACGACGGACGACGGACGACGACGACGGACGACGGGCGACGGACGACGGACGACGGACGACGACGGCGACGGCGACGGACGACGGACGGCGGACGACTACGACGGACGACGGACGACGGCCGACGGACGACAGACGACAGACGACAGACGACGACGACGGACGACTGACGACGGACGACGACGGACGACGATTATGCGACGACGACGCTGACGACGACGGACGACGACCATGCGACGACGACGACGACGACGACGACGGACGATGACGACGACGACGACGACGACGACGACGGATGACCACGACGACGACGACGGCGACGACGACGACGACGGAAGACGGACGACGGACGACGGACGACGGACGACGACGACGCACGGCGGCCGACGGACGACGGACGACGGACGACGGACGACGGGTGACGCAGGCCGACGGATGATTGGCGACGGACAACGGACGACGGACGACGGACGACGGACGACGACGACGGACGACCGGCGACGGACGACGGACGACGGACGACGGACGACGACGTCGACGACGGACGACGGATGACGACGACGTCGACGACGGACGACGATTATGCGACGACGACGGACCTCGGCGTCGACGACGACGAGGACGGACGACGGACGACGACGACGACGAGGACGGACGACGGGCCACGACGACGACGGACGACGACGACGACGGACGACGACAACGGACGACGAATTACGGACAATGGTGACGGACGACGGACGACGACGACGACGACGGTCGACGGACGACGACGACGACGGACGACGGACGACGACGACGACGGGGGCGACGGACAACGACGATGCGACGACGACGGACGACGACGACGAGGGCGGACGACGACGACGGACGACGGACGACGGCGACGGACGACGGACGACGGACGACGGACGACAGACGACGGACGCCGACGACGGCCGACGGACGCCCGACGTCAGCGACCGACGACGGACGACGGACGAAGGACGACGATGACGGACAACGGACGACGGACGACGACGACGGACGACAGACGACGACGACGACGGACGAGGGACCACGACGACGACGACGGACGACGGACGACGACGACGACGACGACGACGGACGACGACGATGCGACTACGACGACGACGGACGACGACGATGCGACGACGACGACTACGGATGACGACGATTCGACGACGACGACGACGACGGCGACGGACGACGGACGACCGACGACGGACGACGGATTACGGACGATGGTGACGGACGACGACGGACGAGGACGGACGACGCAGACGGACGAAGAGGACGGACGACGACGACGGACGACGGACGACGGACGACGGACGACGGACGACGACGAAGGACGACGGACGACGACGACGTCGACGACGGACGACGACTATGCGACGACGACGACGGACGACGACTATGCGACGACGAGGACGGACGACGACGACGGACGACGACCACACGCCGACGGGGTCGGCGGCCGCGTTGTGGAGCCTCCAGGTCTGGAGGAGCACCGGCGCGGCCAGCCCTGCCGCGGCCGTGGCCTGCATCGGGGGCAAAGATTGGACTCGTCGACCCCCGATCGCCCAGTGCTCGCCGAGAAGGGGCCCGGTGGCCCCAGCCCGCCCGAGAAGGTGCGGCTGCACCATCGGAGGTCTGTCGCCGATCCATCGGCGAGGTGTCGCCGATTCTAGGTCGATACCCAGACATGGGATGTCCTGACTTTTTTCAGGACGGCGTCCCTGGAAGTCCAGACCTTTTCCCCAGGACCGGCTTTTCATCCTGAATCGTTTTTTGATGCTCCCGAGGCCCTGCGAGGGCCCCCAGGGGCCGAAAATATAGAAGAACCTCCCGTCGTGATTTTTTCACGACGCGAGGGGGTCCGGGATCCCAGGTCGATGCCAGTCCCCCCCTGGGCCCGTCTCCCCCTATCGTTGCCCCTCAGGTCTGGAGGAGCCTGGGCGCCGCCACCCCGCCGGCCGTATAGGTGGCGCGCCGCAGGCGGGCCGGCGTTGGCAGAGCCGCAGGGGGAGGGCGGGGCGCACTGAGCCTGGGCGCTGCCGCTGCCTGGAGCCGTCGGGGTCGGGCGTTGCTGGAAGTGCACCTGGGGGGCGATGATGGTTAAGCAGTGGCGAAGCGTCCTGGCTCGCCTACAGCCCTACCAAGCAATGTTCTGAGAACCTTGTGTGGTTCCCACGAAGTGTTCTTAGAACACTTCTGGTTGACATTGTCTTGGCTTAACACATCGGGTTTCTGTTCTAAGAGCACTGTTGTTGTTCTTGGATCCTTTTTGGGGTTCTCATAACATTTCGTGGTAGGACTACAGGAATGCCGGCACGGTCGGTCCCTGCTCAAGATCGGGAGGCATACACCTTAGGCGATGCTTAAGAAAACTTGAGTTTTCGGTCAGAGTCTCGATTATTCTTAATGTTTCAATGTAAATCCCAGGATTTTGATAGAAGTTCTGGGTTTTTATTCAAATTCTGAGACTATGAATTTCTTAACCCATGATTTCTTAAGCATTTCGCAGGGTGTAGAGGTCCGAGGTGTCGAGGCTTGAGTCTAGAGGCTTGCGTAGGGTTTCGTCGGCTCTCGACGGTGCTCCAGCCGCGGGATGCTCTCCAGCAGGCGCGCCCTGCCGAGGGCTGCCCCCAGGATCCCTAAGGAGGCCCCCACGGCCTCCAGAGCATCCCTCGCGAGGCCCAGAGGAGGAGGAGGAGGAGGGGGAGGAGGAGGAGGAGGAGGAGGAGGAGGAGGAGGAGGAGGAGGAGGAGGAGGAGGGGGAGGAGGAGGAGGAGGAGGAGGGCCCAGAGGGCCCCAGGGGCTCCAGGACTGGTCGAAAGGCCGGGGGCACCTCGGGTCAGGGGCACCCTGAGCAGCCCCCGACTGGGGGTCCGAGGTGGCCTCGCACCAACTCCGGCCAGCAGGACGGACGGGCGGATTCCAGGTTCTGGATTCGGGCCGTGTTTTTTCCCGGAAAGGGCGCGGGCCCAGGGTTCTCTTTTAGTATGTAAACATGTCCCCGGTGCCCAACTTGAAGGAGGCCGGCGGATTCTTTCCCTGATAAATATCGAGGTCGAAGGAGGCCGGCGGATTAAAATTTGAGGATGTCTCAGGCGAAACGCTTGTTTTTGAAATCCCGATCGATAAATCACAGGGTGCGGGACACCTCAGCACGACCACACCCCCAGCATGACCACACCCCAGCACGACCACGCCCAGCACGACCACGCCCCAGCACGACCACACCCCAGCACGACCACACCCCAGCACGACCACACCCCAGCACGACCACACCCCAGCACGACCACACCCCAGCACCAGCACGACCACACCCCAGCACGACCCGATCGATAAATCACAGGGTGCGGACCACCCCAGCACGACCACACCCCAGCACGACCCCACCCCAGCACGACCACGCCCCAGCACGACCACGCCCCAGCACGACCACGCCCCAGCACGACCACGCCCCAGCACGACCACCCCCCAGCACGACCACCCCCAGCACGACCACCCCCCAGCACGACCACCCCCCAGCACGACCACACCCCAGCACGACCACTCCCCAGCACGACCACACCGCCTTGGTTGAGTGGTTGCCTGTCGTCGTGGAATGTTTCGTGGGGTGTCTCGTGGAATGTTTCGCGGGGTGTCTCGTGGAATGTTTCGTGAGGTGTCTCGTGGAATGTTTCGTGAGGTGTCTCGTGGGATGTTTCGTGAAGTGTCTCGTGGGATGTTTCGTGAGGTGTTGCCCAGTTGGGTATCGTGAAAACGTGTCCATGCTCCACATGTCTATATCCCTTTCCGGGTTCGTGGGTCCATCATGTTTTGTTGTTGTTTGTGTTGGTTCTGCGTCCGTGGGGCGCTTGCGGGGCCAAGGGCAGTAATAAACGGATCTTGGATGATAAACTGCACCAGATGGACCCTGGGAGGGGTCCAGGAACCGAATTGAAGTGGATTTGGCTTCATCCCCCTCCTGGATGATTTTCTGGGGTCCCAACCGGTTCAGACTCCACGACCGCCTCCTACGCCCAGTATCGTCTGTCCGATACCAATCGCCATTGGGCAATGGTATCTCTCGGATGCGAAGCTGGGGTGGAAGCGACAAGGGCGGGCTTTCTCAGAAGGCTCGGAAGGCCTCGGGCCTTATGACAAGTCTTCTCGGCCTTCCCCGAGGTCGCAGGAAGCTTCTCAGAAGGCCAGGGGGCTTCTGAGAAGCCCGCCTCCCAAGAAGGCCTTCTCCCTGTCTCACTCCCCCCCGGGCGCGCCGCCAAGCCTCGGCGCCGCCGCTCGGCATCGTCTGTCCAATGCCCACTGCCACCAGGCCATGGCATCTCAGTCCCACGAGGTATCGAGGACGTGAGAGCGGGATAAACATAAACTGTTGGAGCTCCGCGCAGAGCTCTACAGGTTATGTTCATACCGGCCAGGGATCGGTGGGGCATGGAGAGAGCGCCCACCGGACCGCTGCTTGTGGACGTCAGTTAGCTGCCCCGCTGTGGTGCTCTCGGAGTGCGATGCCGTGCGCACGTGGAGTGCCCCCTGCAGTTTTCATTTGAAGGCGCTTCGCCAAAAGCCGTTCTGTCCTGGCAGTTCCCGCGGAGCCCGAGGGGGACATCACACAGTCGGCCCGGATTAGCAGGTCGACTGTGCCAGCTCAAGGGTGCCCTTGTGGCCTGTGCCTCGCGACACGTGCCTTCTTACACTCCTATGGCGATGTGGCCCTCGGAAGGGTCTTGTGTCCTCTCGAGTGTCCTGTCCAATCAAGGCCGACTGTATGTCTCCACCCACGGGGGTGAGTGGGCCAGTGGGGCCGAGGTCATGCTGGTGCGAACAGGGATCGGTTGAACGGTGCTCAGTCGCAGGGCCCGCCGCCGATCACGCTGGCCATCCCGCGACGCGGGACACCGCAGCGGCATTCCCCAGGCGCCTCGTCGGGCGGGCCCACTCGGATCACCGTGGGAGTTGCGAACGGGATGCGGGCACTGGGGGTGGATGCTGCGGTGGGCTATGTCTGGCCTGGCCTTGCTGATGTGTGGGTTGCACGTGCGCTGGGTGGCTCAGGGGTGGTAAAGTTTAGGGGTCAAGCGGGCACCGCCCACTCAGATCAGAGCACTTGCAACCCACTCATATGCCAGGTCAGGCCCGAGAAGACCCACTCCCCTATCCACTTGCCCCCCCCACAGCGGTGATCCAAGCAGGACGCTGATAAGACGTTCCAGGGCGTTCCAGGACGCTCTCAGAGAGTTCTGGGGCGCTCTGGAACGGCCGCGGCGCCCGATCATCCTCGAGGACTGCTGGATCTCAGAGGGGTCCCCGATTTGTCCCTGTTCGAGTTTGTTCTCGCCTTGGGTTCGTCTTATCATGACGAGAGCTTGCTGTGTTCACAGGTGTACGGCCAGCTCGCTACGATGGTTTTCCTGGCGGTTTCCATCGTGCTGCATGCGTCAACATTAGGTTGTCGCCGTGCTGCCCGCGTGCACCATTCTCGCAGCCGTTCCAAACAATGCTTGCGCGTGGTGCCAGGGAAAACAACCAAACAGCGACTCCGTGCAGTTCTACGCGACCCTGTCGCGTCGAACTTTGAACATATACCGTGTTGGGCCCTGCAGCCAAGACGCTGAACTACGGGCCACTGCGGGCTCGGGAGAGGCTCCGGTTTTTCGAGCCGCTCCTTAGGTCCAGGTCTCAGGGGCAACGTTAGGGCAATCGACCCCCCGTCGCCCATGGATCGCTGACAGGGGCCCGATAGCCCGCCCCGCTCAGGACAGTGCGGACCGATCTATCGGCGTTGCATCGCCGATTCCAGGTCGATGTCTCCCTGAGCCGATCCCCCCCCCCCCGAACGTGCCCCCTCGAGGTCGGGGGACCCCCTCGTGGCCGAGGCCCGTCGTGGCCAACACGTTGCCTCGGATCCTCATGCTGGGCTCCTCCTGACAGCACGACGGCGGTATAGTTCGGCGCCCTGTGTTCTGGAGGCCCTGCCGTGCGGGACCGGGGCCCTGTGAGGCGGAACCCTGTCGTGCGGGGCCCGCCCGGTGTGGAGCTCTGGCGGTGCGGTGCCGCGGCGGGGTCCTCCCAGCGGCAGCGGGGAGAGGCCCACCGAGAGCGGACGAAGATCCCGCCACGGGCGGGGCGTTCCACGGAGGGCCTCGCCTTGGAGGGGTCGAGGGAGTGGGCCTCGTTTTCGGCGGAAGGCGGCGGAGGGCTGGCGGAAGGAAGGCGGCGGCGGGTCCGCTGGAGGAAGCCGGCGAAGCTCGGCGAGCAGCGGCGGAAGCGAAGCCGGGCAGCCCCCCCCCCTCCAAAAGGATGTCATCGTTCTGGGGTTCAGGATTTTTTCAGAGTCGGCCACATGGGGGCAAGTCATTAAAAAGCGTGTCATCATCTCTCTGTGCAGGCTCTGTCTGGTTAAAGCGTTCGAACACCTCCTAACTTCCTCCGCGAGCTTGAATGGTTCTCTTGTTCCTTCGAACTGTAACGTCCGTCATGAGGGTCCGCCCCCCCTCCTCCCCCCTGTTGCTGTAGCGATCGCGCGGATGCGGACCCGTTCCCCCCCCGCGCTCACAAGCATGTGGTGGCGCTCGCATGATCTTGTGGTGGTCACGCGTACCTTCGGTGTTTCTCAGGCATGCTGTGGCGCTCGCGGGCCTCTGGGGTGTTCACATGCATACGGTTGCGCTCGCATGCACACTGCGGTGCTCACAAGCATGTGGTGGCTTTTGAAGCTTATTGCGGTGCTCGCCGCATGCTCGCTGCCTGCGTTTACAGACATATTGGAGCTATCGCAGGGGAATTGTGGCCCTGGTAGGGTCCGGCAGGCTGTTGCTCATCCATGGCGTGCGCAAGCTGTTGTGGTATTGGCGCTGTCCCGCTTCCCTCGCTGTCTGGCGGTGCAGGCGCAGTGCTTCGTTCACAGGCACGCCGCGGTGCTCGCTGGCCGTTCGCGTGCTCACAGAGGACAAGCAAAAACGATTAGAGGAGGAGGGAAGGCGCTCGGGGTTCGCGGCCGCCTGTCGGGTCGTCGTGACGGTGTTCATCTTCGTCGTGTCTTTGGCGGCGGTCAGAGGGAGTGGGCGGGTGTGCGCGTGTGCGCGGGCGCCAGGACTTGTCTGTGGCTTGCAGGAGGGCGGGAGGGAACCGGAAGGTTTTCGCAGGCTGGTGTATGCTGGCTGCGGAGTGTGCTGTGCGCGGAGGCGTGGCGCTCATGCATGGGCACGTTGCGGTGTTCGCAGGTTCCCGTGGTGTTCGCGGGCAGATTGCGGCGTTCGCAGGCTTTTGTGCTACTGGCAGGGTCCAGAATTCTGTTGTGGATAAGTTTCAGAGGAGGAATAGGTACCGATACCGCTGCCTTTCCTTGGTTTTCGCCTTTCTGTGCTTCCCTGGACAGCCCTCGTCGCCACGGCTTGACTTGTTTCGACATTCTGGTCGGAGGTTACCCCGGGAGACAGGTCCTGGAATTCGTCGGTTTCCCAAATTTCGTCTGTTGTTTTTGTGCGCCACCGCGCTGGGGCGTTGTGGTGGCCGCAGGTTTTCCTGGTGTCAAACGGACTGGTGCGGAACCCTCAGACTACCGTGTTGATGACGAGGGTCTGGCATGATTACTGCTGTGCGTACCCCGGTATGAGACGTCACAGACGATTGCCACTTGCGCGAACAATCACGACAAGAACGCTTACCCCCCCCAAACAAACAAAACATATAACACATAAACAAAACACATGTTTTTTGTTTCCGAGTTTTTTCTGTTTTCTCTTTGGGGCATGTCTCGGGCTTGGTCGATCCTCGGGGGCCCTTTGGGCCCGAATCCGGGCGGAGCCGCCCCGTGTGACAAGTCTGCGGCGCCGGGTTGTCCACGTCATTTCGTGTGTCGCTGCTGGCTGCCGCCCACCGCACTCTGGCCCTGCGCGCCTGGCTGCTGCTGCCCGCCCAACTGCCCATCGTCGAACTCTTCGGCGTCGGAGCGTCCCTTCTTCCTCTCGGCCGCCCCCCTTCCCTCTTTGCTCGCCGGCCGATTCGCTAGTTGGTGCCCCTATCTAGCTTCTCGCTGGAGCGGATTTCGCCGCCTCGCCGCTGACGAGAAAGATGTGTCGCTGCTGGTTCCCGCTCCGGCATTGCATGGTGGCACGCTTCGCCGCCGACGCAAACATGTATCGCTCTTGGTGTTCCCGGGCACCGTGCCAGCCTTAGGGGGCCACATGCGAACCCGACCCCTGCCCCCCCACGACTTCTGAGGGGGAGGGTCGGGGTCCACGTCTTTCGGGAGCTCCCGAGCGAAGTGAGCCTCGCCCTCCCCCTCGGGGATAGCGCGGGAGGGGTCGTCGGGATTGCACGAGGCCCTCTGAGAGCTTGTCTCTCGCCCAGCCCGGCCCGCGGGCGGGGGCCCAGGCCGTGCGCAGCGTGTTGGCCCCGAAGCTGCCCAGGCCCGAGATGCGTGTGCCGGACGTCTCGCTCGACCAGGTCGCCGGCATCGGGTCGGCCAAGGCGGCGCAGCGGCGTTGGGACCACGACTCTCGGGAATTACGACGGGCATGGTTACGGAACAAGTGGGGACGAAGGACAAAGGCCGGTCCTGTCCCTTTTGAACCAGATTCGTTGTCAGTGTCACCGCGGGCACCCTCCATTTGAGATACAATTTCGCCAGCCCCACGGCGGCCGTTGGCGGTTTCGGGCAGCATTTGCTTTTGGGCATTGTGAACTTGTTTTCCGCACCTGACACGAGCGTGTTCAGATTCGGCTGGATTCAAGAATGGCCATTCGGATGCATGCTTGCTGGTTCGAAGAGATCTCTTGGATCGGTGCTGGATTCTCCTGGCGTCGCCTTGGGCGCTGCCCCTGGCGAACTCCGCGCGCCAAGGAGGGGGGCCAGTGCCGATTTGTGAAATCTGTAAGTGTGGGCCTCCGAAAGTCCATGCTTATTCATACCTTTCCTTCGGCATCGCTCGGACGTGTGCAGTTGTTTCGGCGAGGACCATCGAGGAACAGCTCGGATCATCTTGCGAAAGCAACACGCGCGACCCCGACAAACGCACGGGGAATGGACGTCCGAGCGATGGCGAGTTTTTCTTGTATCGGCGCGTGCCCACAGGTCCCCCAGGCATTGGCTCGCGCGCCTGGGTCTGGAACCCCCGCGGTCCTCCAAAGGCGCGCGCCAGAGGTCAATCTTACCTAGTGTCACCCCTGCGTGTAGCCGAACCACGCCGATGCTATGACGACGACGGTTGCGGCGACGACGTCGTCGTTGGCGTCGGCGTCCTCCTCGTCCTGTCTCTCTCCCCCTCCTCACCTCCGCCTTCTTCTCGCCCTTCTCCCCCTCCTCCCCTGCTCCCCCTCCTGCTGCTCCTCCGGACGGGGGCAAATTGCAAGGATGAGGAGGGGGAGGAGGAACACTTGGATTTGAAGTTGGAGAGTGTGGAGGAGGAGGGGTTGGAGAAGGAACGGGTGGATGAAGAGAAGGAGGAGGCGGAGGAGAAGGCCGAGGAGGACGAGGAGGAGGAGGAGGAGGAGGAGGAGGAGGAGGAGGAAGAGGAGGAGGAGGAGGAGGAGGAGGAGGAGGAGGAGGAGGAGGAGGGAGGAGGAATGAGTGGACGAGGAGGATGCGGACACCGAACATGATGATGCGGAAACCGAGCCGAGGCATCGAGGGGCTCTGGGATCCCCTCCCCGGGCCCCGGCTGCTCACCCCGTGCAGTTCTCGACGCTTCCGCGGCGGAGGCGGCCCGCACGGGCAGAATGGCTGCGCCACGCGCTGGCCGCCACCGTGCTGGGGAGCGCCGCCCTCCTCCCGCCCGAGCGCCGGCGCAGGCGGAGGCCCTGGAGATCGTGGAGTGCCTCATGGCGCCCGCGAGGCGGCACGCCCTCGTGGCCCGGCCTGCGCGCTCGGGCGCGCCTCCCGGTCGCTTCTCCTCGTTGTCGCCTTGCCCCCTGGCGGGAAATCATCGGCCAGGTGCCAGTGTAGTAGGGGAACAAAAAGTGACGTAAGCCTAAAAGCTCCGAGGTCCGCGCGGATTTCTCGGATCGGCGCTGGGGCCCCCCGGCGGCGCCTCCGGCGCCGCCTCTGGCGCGCTCCGCGCGCCAGGGAGGGGGGTCCAGCGCCGATCCGAGAATTCCGCGCGGACCTCCGAGTTTTTATGCTTATGCCACTTTTTGTTTTCCTAAGTAGGGGGCCACATGCGAGCCCTGCCCCTACCCCCCACGATCTTCTGAGGAGGAGGGTGGCTTTCACCTGTGGTCCCCTGATCAGCCGAATCACCTCCTCTCCAGTTCCTCTGTTGCTTTGTGTTATGCTGTGCTCTCCCTTTGCCGTTTTCCCTTTCCCTGCCTTCTGTTTGTCTCCGTCCTCGTCGCCTCCCCTTTTCCCCCGCCCCTTTCCAGTGAAAGCATCCCCTTTCGTTGTCCCTGCTTCTACCCCTTCACATCCCATTTTTCTTCGCCCTCCCTCCCTACTGTTTGCCGTCCCAACCATCATGTGAGTTGGGGTCTTGATTTGAACCAGCATCTCGCGCATCTCACTCCTCCTTTTATCCTCCTCCCCCTCTTTCCTCTGCTCTTCGACTGTCCATGCCGTTGCATCCCTCTCGCGTTTCATGGCCCCACAAGAGCTCCGCTTACGGTCTCAGAGGGCGCGATCGCTTTGCGGCGTCGCCCCCACCTTTGGCAGACCCCTCGCATGTTTCGCCTCCCCATCGGAAGCTCTACATACGGTCTCAGTGGTGAGTGCGACTGCATGGCGGTGCCTCCTCCATTCCAGCATACCTCTCACACGCCTCAGCAAGACAGCGCCCAGAGGCCCCGAAGAAGCTCCCAGAAGCCCTCGCCAATACCTCAAAGGGCCTCGATGAGACCAATCAGAACATGCAACAGGTCTCATGAAAGTCATCTCACTGGACCGCTCCAAGACCAGAGGCAAGGTAAACCTACAGTTGATCCAATCTCTGTCCTTTCGGAGAGGTTATGGAGTACGCATGCGCTGCAGGATGATGCCAGGGCATCGGGTGAGCGAGGGATGGAGTGACGGGCAGTCGAGGGAGGAGGACGAGCAGCAGCAGCAGCCGCAGCAGCAGCAGCAGCAGCAGCAGCAGGGAGAGGAGATTGGGGATGAGCTTGGCCCACGTGATTCTCCGCTGCGTAATTCTCTACGTATTCGTTTGGATGGTGACGGCAATTGTCTGCCGCATGCCCCCAACGCGTGGGGTTTACTTCGAAACGGAGCGCGCGCTGAGCGTTCGCGAATGTTTCTGGTATGATGCACACACGTGTATATTTAACACATCTATACACAGATGTGTCGGCCAGAGTGGACCCCGAACCGCGATCTCGTGTAATCTATGTCGTGCAATCTAGGTGGCGCAATCAATGTGGTGCGATCTAGGTGGTGCAGTCCATGTGGTACAATCTGTGTGCTGCAGTGCAGTGCGAAGCTATGCAGCGCAGTGCAAAGCAACGCACAGCTATGCAACGTAGTGCAAAGCAAGGCGGAGCCTGCGATGCGAACGGTGGAGGTGCAACGGAGGGGCGGGACGGTGCAGCGGGGCGGCGGCAACAGACAGGAACGGGCCGTCGAGCCAACAGACGGGCTCGGTTCCTTGGACGGCAAGTGCGACCCCCTAAGTGCAAGCACGGTTACGTATGTGTGTACGCTCATGTTTACACATGTGTAATATAAATGTGAACATTCATATGTGTGTATACGTATATATATATATATGTATATGATGGGTGCAACGCTTGTTGCATAGCCTACTCGTTATACGTCATGCAACATCTGCAGCGCAATGTATTAATCGAAGACGCCCACCGCGAGTCACCGCCGAACCCTGCCTTTCGGAAACGCCTGCGTCGCGAAGTGTCGCGCGAACGTGCGGCCACGCGAAAGTGGGCCGCCGTGGACTGACGGATGCCAGCAACATGTGGGAATGCGAGCATAGTTTGAACACATGCGCAACATCAGTGACAGTGGCCTCTTCGGAGGCACCAGGGGTCCTTTTGAGTCCCCATTGGGCCGTCTTTGGGGCCATCTTAGGGCCATCTTTGGCCGTCTTGGGGCCACCTGGGACCGTTCTGGAGGCATCCTCGGCCATCTTGGCGGCCTTGGTGGCCTGGCTGGGCCGTCCTGGAAGCCATCTGGGGCATCTTCGACGGACTGGAGAGGGCGCGGGAGGCGGCGGAGCGTCCAGGAGCCCTCGGGAGGGGAGGGAGGTGCAGAAGCCTTAAAGTCAAGGTTGACCAGTAGGTCGACCCTGCCAAGTCAAGGGTACCCCTGGGTGTCCTCTCGTGTGTCCTCTCCAGTCAACCCCAACTGTATGGGGCAGCGCTTGCCAGTCCAGCACGCCCCAACGTGGCATGGGGGCGCTGGTGGCGTACTTGTTGTGTAAGATGATGCCCACTTGATGCGGCAGCGTTTGGGGCAAAATAATGGAACACATTCACATATCACCCCTTTTCTCGGCGGCGCGCCCACAGGGGGAGGGCAGAGTGGCTGGCAATCTCGGAAGGCTCAAAAGGATCCTTGCCTTGGCGGAACCTTCGGAACCTTCTCCGAAGACTGAGCTTTGGTGGAACTTTCTGAACCTTGGCGGAATTGTCTGAACTTTCTGAACCTTCTCCGAAGGTCGGAGGGCTTCTGAGGAGCCCCCGACGCCTTTGAGAAAGCCTGACCCCTCTCTCGTAGTTAGGCGATGTTTTTCTTCCCGATCACCGAGTTCCGTTCGAGAAGTCAGGCCGCCCAGGAAAAAGGGGGGGAGCCCTGGGATACACTCCAGAATCAAGCAGTGGCGAAGCGTCTTGGCTCGCCTATCCCCACCAAGCAATGTTCTAATAACCTTTTGTGGTTCCCACGAAATGTTCTTAGAACATTTCTGGCAGAGTCTGTCTTGGTTTACCGCATCGGGTTTATTTTCTAAGAGCATCGGCTTTGTTCTAAAAGCATGTCTTGGTAGGACTGTAGTAGGAATGCTGGGACGGTCGGCCCCTGCTCAACGGAAGGGGGGCCCATTCGGACGCACCCAACATCGAGAACGGACGCCCCGCCCCTCCCTCGCATATCCTACCCCCCGGGGGGCTGGGAGAGACATCCCCGGTCCGCTCGAGCGCCCCACGAAACCTGGGGGAGGGGTCGACACACCTTGAATCGGGTATCGCCAGGACCCCAGGTAAGGGGACCCGGTTAGCGGTAGGGCCTCCGAGCCCCTAGATTGGCCAGAGTCACTAAACCAGGTCCGCCGAGCTCGTGTTTTTTCGGGTGACGGCAGTTCCGGTTAGTGGAACGGGGCGGGGGGGCGTCCCCCAGTACACATCACTAAACCAGGTCCCATTAAACCCAGTTCTGCCAACGCCCGACTTAAGTCGGGCCTGTCCCTCTAGAGGAGGAATCTTCAAAACTAGTTCAAACATAGTACGGGGATGAGTTTTTGTTTTTGTTGGGTATTGTTTGAAAATGTTTGGAATGCTTGTCATTTGTCGCCCATAATCCCCCTGTAGGGGGACAGGCCCGACCTAAACATACCCCCCGCTTGCCACCGACGCGTGGCGGATTCCAGAATTCCAAGGCGGGAATTTATACATGACCACCGCCTGGCGGGTCATGGATATGGACATACTCGGGCCCCGGGGGCCGAAATATATCCATGCCCGCCGCCCGCTGGGGCACCAGGACGTCGGTTCCCAGGCGGTGGACATGGATACATCCCCGACTCGCACAGACGCCCTGCACCCAAAACGTTTCCGCCGCTCGAGGGCGTCTCTTCTGCGTCCGCCGCCCTCCGCCGGCCGCGGCGGCCTCGCTTGTTTTGGTTGCTCCCGCGGGCGCCCGCCGCCCCTCCGCCGCCCTCCTTGTGCCGCGGAGGCGACGGCGACTGCTTCGATCCTCGGCGGCGAGGCCCCTTCTGGAGCATCGGCCCTTCCCCGTCTTGGTGATCTTTTTTTGTGTTCGGTGTTTTGCCGATCGGCGCGGGGCCCTCGCTCGCCCCCCCGCTCTCCCCCCGCACCCCCAGGGAGCAGGCCCTTACTGATTGGGGCGCCTCAGGCAGGCGGAGTCTCCCCCGTAGGACCCGCTGTCGCCCACAGTCGCATTCAGCAGGAGGTCCCCACCTCTTCCGCCCAGTGCCGAAGCGCCGAGTAATCGGAGGTTGACAGACCTCCTACCCTGACACGTCGAGTAGTGGATTGGCCGTTTTCGGTTCGCGAGAGGGCGTCGCGGCCGTTATTCTTGCGGGTTCCGGTCCGTCGGTTTCGGTGTTGGGCCGTTTTCACTAAAGGGTGGTTTACAAAAGGGAGGTTTGCCCACTGCAAAAATAAGAGAACTGTGACTTTCTCCTCTCCTCTCTGCCGCCTGCCCTAAGAGAGCCAGCGTTGGGGCAGGGCCGGCGCAGGGTTAGGTAGGGCATGTCCCTCTACAATGGAAATGTTCAAACATAGAATAATTAGCGTGACGAAAGACCCAACCATAAGCAGTTGTGGATACCGCGTTCAGGGTCCATCGTTCGACGGGCCTCCCTACGGGGCCACGAAACGTGTGAGGGGTGTGCCGAAATTGGCGGGGAACCGCATGCGGACCCTGCTACTTGGGCCTTGGGTGGAGCTCCGTATGGGGCCACGAAACGTGTGAGGGGTGTGCCGAAATGGGCGGGGAACCGCATGCGGACCCTGCCACTGGGGCCTTCGGTGGAGCTCCCTTTGGGACCACGAAACGTGTGAGGGGTGTGCCGAATTGGGTGTGCGGGACGCATGCGGGCGGCGGCACTGGGGCCTTCGGTGGCCGAAGTGGGTGTGCGGGACGCATGCGGGCGGCGGCACTGGGGCCTTCGGTGGAGCTCCCTATGGGGCCACGAAGCGTGTGAGAGGTGTGTCGAATTGGGTGTGTGGGACGCATGCGGGCGGCGGCACTTGGGCCTTCGGTGGAGCTCCCGATGTGGCCACGAAACGTGTGAGGGGTGTGCCGAATTGGTTGTGCGGGACACATGTGGGCGGCGGCATTGGGGCCTTCGGTGGAGCTTCCTATGGGGTCGCGAAGCGTGTGAGGGGTGTGCCGAATTGGGCGTGCGGGACGCATGCGGGCGGCGGCACTGGGGCCTTCGGTGGAGCTCCCTATGGGGCCACGAAACGTGTGAGGGGTGTCGCCGAATTGGGTGTGCGGGACGCATGCGGGCGGCGGCACTGGGGTTTTCGGTGGAGCTCCCTATGGGGCCGCGAAACGTGTGAGGGGCGTGCCGAAGCTGATGACGATGATGGTTTCGATGGTTTCGATGATGGCGATGATGATGGTGATGAGGATGATAGTGACGATGATGATGGTGATGACGATGATGAGGAGGACGACGATCATGGTGACGGTGATGATGATGATGATGATGCTGATGATGATGATGATGATGCTGATGATGATGATGATGATGATGATGATGATGATGACGATGATGATGATGATGATGATGCTGTTGAGGATGATGAGGAGGATGATGATGAGGATGAGGATGATGATGATGCTGATGCTGATGCTGATGCGGATGGTGATGATGATGTTGAAGATGCTGCTGATGATGGTGATGATGCTGATGATGATGACGATGATGACGATGATGGCGATGCTGATGGTGGGGGGAGGAGGGGGAGGAGGAGGGGAGGAGGGAGGACCCGGGGCGCCGTCTCTTCAAGACGAGGACCCAACCCCACAGGATGGCTGGGAAGAATCAGGGGACTCTTTTTTTGGGGGTAGTTCGGAATCTGTTTTTTAGCATGTTTGGGCTACCTGTTGATGCTTCGTCCAACATCTGCTTGTGGGGGACGCGCCCGACCCAAGAGCAGGGGTCCCTCCCGTCGACCTCCCTCCATCTGGAGGGGCGGCGGGCGCATCTCCAGGACGCCTCTCCTTCCAGGGCCCGCCTGCCCCATCCTGTCCTCCTCTTCCGCCCCCCCCCCTCTCCCTTTCCCCCCCTCCACCCCCCATTTCCCCCCTTCTTCCCTCCCCCCCTTCTTCCCTCCCCTCTGCCCCCTTCCGCTCCCCTCTGCCTCCCTCTTCCCCTAGTCTTTCCGCCTCTGCTCCCCCCCGCCTTCTACCTACTCTTCCCCTCTTCCCCCTCTTCCCCGCCCCTCTTCCCCCCTCCCCTCCCTCGCCTCTTCCTTCCCCTCCTCCCCAGCCCGCCCGAGGTTCATGGGCCTCGGCGCTATATGCCCGAAGGGCCTCCTCCTGACAGGAAGGGCTGGGTGCCCCTTGCGGGCGGCCGCGGGAGGGTCAAGGAGAAGGAGGAGGAGAAGGACGAGAAGGAGGAGGAGGAGGAGGAGGAGGAGGAGGAGGAGGAGGAGGAGGTGGAGGAGGAGGAGGAGGAGGAGGAGGAGGAGGAGGAGGAGGAGGCGGATGATCGAGGAGGGAGGGGGGCACGGGAGCGGCGGCGGAGGTCAGTGCAGCATGGGCAGCGGCGCCACCTCGCTGCCCCAGCCTGCTCCGAGGGGGGGCCCGGCTGCGGCCCGCGCGCTTCTCGGCCCCGTGCCCGCTGGGCCTCCCGGAGTATGTCAGGAGGGAAAAAAAAACACAGACACAATTAATCGTCGACTCCCAGGAAAATATGGGAAAATATGGGAATTGGGGGGGAAGACAAAAGCCCAGAAAATATGGGAAAATATGGGGGATCCTTTTATTTGTGTGTATTTATTTGTGTGTCCCAGTTTCCCTTCAGTATGGGGCGTTTCGGGCGGGGCTGGCTCGACCTGGCCGGCACAGTCAACCCGCACAGTAAGGATGAGCAACTTTCCAAGGATACCCTCGTATCCTTCCCCGTCGGCCCATCCTCCGGGGGCCACATGCGAACCCTACCCCTACCCCCCACGATTTCTGAGGGGGAGGGTGGGGTTCACTTCGCTTGAGAGCTCCCGAACGAAGTGAACCCCACCCTCCTCCTCAGACATCGTGGGGGGTAGGGGTAGGGTTCGCATGTGGCCCCCTAATCCTGGTTGCCGAAGGTGCCCCTGGCCCAAGGCCCCACCCAGCTTTTCGCCCAGTTTTGGACCCCCTGGGGCCGTCTGGGCCTCGTGAGGGGTGCACTGGAGGCTGGGGGGGGGCCTCCTTGGAGATCCTGGAGGTACCCTGGGTCAGGGGCACTTCTAGCAACGCCCGACCTTGGCTGCTCTCGCTGACCGCGCCCCGCTCTCAAAGTGGCGACATGGCCTTCCAAGGCCCTTGCAACCTTAGCGTGCGTCTTTATTATACGGGTTGAGTGTACGTAAGTACGTCGCAGGTGCCCTGAGTGGCGTGGGGGTGGTAGAGATTCGGGCTAAGTGGGCACCGCGCACTCAGAGTAGGGCACGTGTAACCCGCTTACAAGCCAGGTTAGGTCAGGTATGACCCACCTTGACATCCGCTAAGAGGTCCCCTATCCACTTGGCAACCCCCGCGGTGGTCCAAGCAGGAGCAGGATCAATCGTTCCAGAGTGACCTGGAGCGCTCTCACAGCATTCTGGAGCGCTCTGGAAGCGATACATCCTCCAGAACCGTCCGATCTCAGAGATCCCCGATTCGTCCTGGTCCGAGTCTTTTCGGGTCCTTGCTTCGTCTCACACGGGGCGTTCCAGAGAAAGGCTTCGCCTTGGTGAGATCGAGGAGTTTGCATATCTTAATCGGCGTGCGGCTGGCGGACGCTGGCGGGAGTAAAACGGGAGCGGCCCCGGCCCGGCGGAAGTCGGCGGAAGTAGGCACTGACCCTCCAGTAGAAGCGTTGGTGCTGGTTGGAAGCCGGGCTTCCTGTATGAGGCACAGACGGTTGGAATTTTTGGGAAAGCGTGTCGCTCCGCCGGTTCTGGCCCACCACACTTCGGCGCGACATGGTACCCACTTCCCGGTCCCCCAGGCGTCTACGTCCCGAGCCTTTCCCAGTCTCCCTCAACGCGGAGCGGAGCGACACGCTACCTGCTTGCAGGGCGAAGCGTGTCGCCGGGGCCGCTGCCGCGACACGCTAAGCAAC
>CAUYUJ010001595.1:0-10000 GCA_963575745.1 Prorocentrum cordatum | reverse complement strand
GGACCGCCGTGCAGCCGCTTGTGCCGATCGCGCAGCCCTTCGTCCGCCGCCGTTTGCGCCTCGACGCCAACGGCTTGAGCGGATTGAGGCACAGGCATGCTGCTGGCGGGAGTGTTCGGGCCCCTGCGGGGGATGACTGCCCTGCGGTTGGTGCCGCCGCTGGCGGCGCAGGCATCCGTGGCATCGGACCGCCCACTGATGCAACGTGTGAGCAACAGTAATCCCGTTTTCACTGAACGACGGCTTGGTTGGATTGTTCACATTCTGATGTTTCTCACGTTACACTGGACTGGTGAATTTCCCGCCACACTTGTATTATATCCTTATGTGAATATTTTGTTGTCCTTGCAATGTATTGTCTCTGCGAACGTTGTCTTGGTCGGATTGCTCACATGCTGCATTCACATTGTGCATCTATGTTGTTCTTATTCCTGCCATGTGAATTGTCGGTGATTCTTAACTGCGTTCCCTCACAGGTTGTGTTGATGAGTCATACATCGTGCAAGGTTCCTGCTGTCAATTATTCCATGGTGTTGTGCCTCGTCCTGGACTTGGAGCGTGCCCTGGGTGGCTGGCAGCGGCGGACCAACCTCTGAGTTGTGTGCTTCCTTCTGTGACTCGTGGATTGCCTCTGGTGCCTCGGGATGTGCGATGATGATGATGATGATGAAGAGGAGGAGGGAGAGGAGGAGGAGTAGGTGGAGGAGGAGGAGGGCGATGACGAAGACGAGGAGGGAGTTTGGCCCAAGGTGGGGCCAGCGAGCGGGGACCCAGCTTGAGGCTGGCATTTCTCCTTTCCAGTGGCCATCCCTGGCGAGGTTTCTAACCCTTCCTGGGCCCCGGATTAGCCACCTGGACGCTTCCCCGAAGTATGTCTCAGCCGCACAAGGCCCCACCCCCCCTAGTCGGGCCTAGGCCCCGCGACATATGCGGGCGGAGGAGGTAGATCGGCAAGGGGGGCAAGGCCACTCAAGTGGGGATGGGGACCGATTGAACGATGCTCAACGGAGGAAATCGAAGAAACCAGAAGGAAACGGCATTACATAAGCATGCTGTTCTAGGTCCGCGCGAACTTCTTGGTTCGGACTGGGCCCGCCTGGCGGCCCCTCCGGCGCCGCCCCCAGCGCGCTCCACGCGCCAGGGAGTGTGGGGGGGGCCCTGCTCCGATCCAGGAAGACCGCGCGGACATCTGACAACTTGTGCTCGTGCAGCTTCTTCTACTCCACGGATTAAGTCGGGCCTGTCCCTCTACAGGGGGAATATTCAAAGATAGTAAAAAATAGTCAGGAGATTTTTTTTTTCCATCCATCCTGTGGTGTTGGGTCCTCGTTTTGAAGAGACGGTGCCCCGCGTTCCTCTCCTTCCTCCTCCCCCTCCTCCCTCCTCCCCCTCCTTGCCTCTGCTCTCGGCACACCTCTCACACGTTTCGTAGCCCCATAGGGAACTCCACCGAAGGCCCCAGTGGGGGTGTCCACATGCGGTTCCCCCACCCAGGGCAGCGTTTCGTAGCCCCATAGGGAGCTCCACCGAAGGCCCCAGTGGGGGTGTCCACATGCGGTTCCCCCACCCAGGGCAGCGTTTCGTGGCCCCATAGGGAGCTCCACCGAAGGCCCCAGTGGGGGTGTCCACATGCGGTTCCCCCACCCAGGGCAGCGTTTCGTGGCCCCATAGGGAGCTCCACCGAAGGCCCCAGTGGGGGTGTCCACATGCGGTTCCCCCACCCAGGGCAGCGTTTCGTGGCCCCATAGGGAGCTCCACCGAAGGCCCCAGTGGGGGTGTCCACATGCGGTTCCCCCACCCAGGGCAGCGTTTCGTAGCCCCAAAGGGAGCTCCACCGAAGGCCCCAGTGGGGGTGTCCACATGCGGTTCCCCCACCCAGGGCAGCGTTTCGTAGCCCCAGAGGGAGCTCCACCGAAGGCCCCAGTGGGGGTGTCCACATGCGGTTCCCCCACCCAGGGCAGCGTTTCGTAGCCCCAGAGGGAGCTCCACCGAAGGCCCCAGTGGGGGTGTCCGCATGCGGTTCCCCCACCCAGGGCAGCGTTTCGTGGCCCCATAGGGAGCTCCACCGAAGGCCCCAGTGGGGGTGTCCACATGCGGTTCCCCCACCCAGGGCAGCGTTTCGTAGCCCCATAGGGAGCTCCACCGAAGGCCCCAGTGGGGGTGTCCACATGCGGTTGCAGCGTTTCGTAGCCCCATAGGGAGCTCCACCGAAGGCCCCAGTGGGGGTGTCCACATGCGGTTCCCCCACCCAGGGCAGCGTTTCGTAGCCCCATAGGGAGCTCCACCGAAGGCCCCAGTGGGGGTGTCCACATGCGGTTCCCCCACCCAGGGCAGCGTTTCGTAGCCCCATAGGGAGCTCCACCGTAGGCCCCAGTGGGGCTGCCCTCATGCGGTTCCCCCACCCAGGGCAGCGTTTCGTAGCCCCAGAGGGAGCTCCACCGTAGGCCCCAGTGGGGGTGCCCGCATGCGGTTCCCCCACCAAGGGCAGCGTTTCGTGGCCCCACAGGGAGCTTCACCGAAGGCCCCAGTGGGGCTGCCTGCATGCGGTTCCCCCACCCAGGGCAGCGTTTCGTAGCCCCATAGGGAGCTCCACCGAAGGCCCCAGTGGGGGTGTTCGCATGCGTCTCCACTACCCAGAGGTAGCGCCGCCGAAAACGATATTCACACTTGCGGTATTCACAGTTGCATATGGTTGGGTCCTTCGCCAGGTTTTTTTTTTTTTTTTTTTTTTTTTTTTTTTTTTTTTTTTTTTTTTTTTTTTTTTTTTTTTTTTTTTATATATATATATATATATATATATAAACTATGTTCTAGCATTTGGGGGGGTACTTTTCGAGTATTTTAAAACTTTCTGCCCAAAATCCCCCTGTATGGGAACGCGCCCCGAGTTTTTTCTCCGTGCACCTCGGAGGGCCCTTCCCTGGCCCCTGGAGTGTTAGCCGTACCGGCCCAGGACGACAAGCTGGTCCCTGTGGAAAGCCGTGGGGTCCATGGCCCAGTGCATTCGGGGTCTTTTCCCTTCATGCCAACATTGATGAAGAAGGGGGGTCGCCGTCATCTTCGTCGTCGTCGTCGTCGTCGTAGAACTCTGTGGACCTGTGGAAGTCGGTTTCGCACGCCATTGCTTCGGCGCTGGTTGTACCTGCTGCGGAAAAGCCTTCCACTCGAGCGCGGGCTCTGTTCCAAGTGTGGGTCTCTGAAGGTTGGGCTGCGACGGCAACGGCTCCCCCTCGGTACTTCCTGTCTTCCTCACGACGTGTGCCTATACTTGGTATCGCTCGGACGTGTGCACTTTTTCTCGGCGGGGATTATTAAGGAGCATCCTGGATCATCCTGCGAAGAAGCCACGCACGAAACCGAAAAAAACACAGGGAATGGACGTCCGAGCGACGAGGAGTATACGCCCTTGCCAGGCAGACGTCCCTGCGCTCAGCACTGACGCTCTGGCCTCGCCCGAAGCTCCATGGCATTTTTTGCTGCTCGGTCAGGGCGTCAGGGCCCAACCACAGAAACAAAAACTCCTGGCCGATACCTCTCCATAGGGCATCTCGAGACGCCCTGGCTTGAGATTTCCCCATTCAGCGATGACGCTTTCGCGATTTCGCTTCTGCCTTCCCTGAGATCCGCCGTTGCAAAAAATCATGCGACATCGCAAGAAATCACGACCGGAGCCCCGGACCCCATCTTTCTGCGTCAGTTTTTCGAGCCGGATCGATCTGTAAGGGTCCCGGGGCCCGAAATTGAGCGAACATGCCCGTTGTGAAAAAATTGCAACGCCAGGATCTCAGGGTTCCTCTCAACTCACGTGGATGAAGGCCCAGCTTGGCCCAGTGGCAACATCAGCGCCTCCCGCTCGACACCTCGCGCACAACTCGCCCAGATGCGCCTGTGGCCTGAGACTTCCTCGCGCTCAGGACCAGCGCTTTCGCACGGGACCGCCTGACAATCTGCCCAGGTAGGTTCGGGCCTGTCCAGCTCCCGACCCTGAGATCCTGGCGTTGCCATTTTTCCACACTGGGCGTTTTCGCCCCGTTTCGGGCCCTGCAGATCGGTCCGGTTCGAACAATGACGCAGAATGATGAGGTCTGGGGCTACGGTCGTGATTGCGAAGGCCTCACGGCTGGTGCCGCCGACCCTGAAGGGGAACGACGACAATGGCGGCGGCGACGACGGCGACGCTGACGTGGGTCAGATTCCTCATGGATGCTTCTTGGGATCTCTTCGAAGCGCTCTCGGGGGCCTCTGGGGAACCGTTTGAAAGGGGCCTCTCGGGAGCTTCTTGGGGGCTCTGGTCGTCTTTTTTGTGCGACGTTGCAATTGCTTGGCAACGCCAGATCTCAGGGGAGGTGGGGGATGCGCACATCCAGAACAGCCGCCCAGGGGATCGGACTTCAGCGACTTCGGCTGGCGGTGGATCCGGATATGTGCGGGCCCTGGGGGAGGGGGCCAGCTGCAGCTGGCACGAGGGCGTCAGAGCATTCACGGTTTTGGAGGGGTATCCTTGTGTTCTTCGCCGCTGGGCTCTCGAACCTTGGGGTGCTCTTCGTTCTGGATGTCCCGAAGGGGCCTCTGGCTCCCGGCCAAGGGGTCCAGGTTCTTGATCCACGTCGACTGTGTCTGCATGTCCACCGCCTGCCGAGGGACCTCATCGTCTTCCTCCTCATCCCCCCCCCTCTTCCCCCCTCTTCCCCCCTCCTCCTCCTCCTCCTCCCCCTCCTCCTCCTCTCCTCCTCCTCCTCCTCCTCCTCCTCCTCCTCCTCCCTCCTCCTCCTCCCCCCCCTCCTCCTCCTCCTCCTCCTCCTCCTCGTCCCCCCTCCTCCTCCTCCTTCCTCCTCTCGTCCCCTCTCCTCCTCCTCTCCTCCTCCTCCTCCGCCTCCTCCTCCTCCTCCTCCTCCTCCTCCTCCTCCTCCTCCTCTTCCCCCTCCTCCTCCTCCTCCTCCTCGTCCCCTCCTCTCCTCCTCCTCTCCGCCTCCTCCTCCTCGTCCCCCTCTCCTCCCTCCTCCTCCGCCTCCTCCTCCTCCTCCTCTCCTCCTCCCTCTCTCCTCCTCCTCCTCCTCCTCCTCCTCCTCCTCCTCCTCCCCCCGCCTCCTCCTCGTCCCCCACCCCCCCTCCTCCGAGGGCCGGCGGGCCACCGTGCAGGCCGAAGTCCGCACCTTGGGGATCCCGGTGGTCCTTGGAGGCCTCCGCAGGTCCCCGCGGAGGTTTCGGAGGCTTCAGAGAGCCACGCAGGTGAAAACCGTTCGTGAACCTCGATCTTCGAACCTGCCTCCTCGAACCTCGATCCTCCTGCGTTCCCCACTGATCCCTCGTCGGCTGGCGCGTGCCAGCGAGAGGCCGCCGTGCCGTTCATCTCCCGCTCGGGAGCGGACTTCAACCAGAGGTACGCCGGCGCTGGCTCCAGCCTGGTGAAAGAGCTGTTCCAGGTGGCCGCTCTCTTGAGAAGGGCCCAGTGATTCCCAGAGCTGCGACCATTGCTTGCTGTGGGTTGACATCGGTGACCATTCCTCCGCTCGTGGTGGAAGGGTCCTGAGGGCTTTTTGGATAAGGAGAAGAGGAGGAGGATGAGGAGAAGGAGGAGGAGAAGGAGAAGGAGGAGGAGGAGGAGGAGGAGGAGGAGGAGGAGGGACCCGTCTTTCATCGTAGCTCATTTTGAAGCCCTGGGCTTGGGAAGGGCCCCAATGGGGCCAGAGGTGGCGGACCCCCAGGGCCCCCGAGCCTCTTTTCCATCAGGGCCCCTCTCCCTCATGGCCGTCAGCTGAGTGCTCTGTCAAGCCGGCTGTTGTCATGGTGGGTTGTCGGCGGCTTCCCTACAGTCCTCCCAAGTCTCCCCGTCTTTCATCCACTTCCCCCCGTCCCCCTCCGACCTCGTCCATCACCCCTGTCCGTCCTCTTCCCTCCTTGTCCTGCTCTCTCCGCTTCCTCGCCGTTCGCCTCGTCGGCGTCGTCGTCATCTTCCTGCGCCTCCCTCCCTCCTCCTCTCTCCTCCCTCTGGCCCACGCCTCGTCTCTCCGGCCAGCGCCGTTCGCCTTTCCGAGGAGCCTGCAACATCAGATCTCGAGGCCGTTGGGATAGGAGGAGGAGGAGGAGGAGGAGGAGGAGGAGGAGGAGGAGGAGGAGGAGGAGGAGGAGGGAGGAGGAGGAGGAGGAGGAGGAGGAGGAGGGGAGGAGGAGGAGGAGGAGGAGGAGGAGGGAGGAGGAGGAGGAGGAGGAGGAGGAGGAGGAGGGAGGAGGAGGAGGAGGAGGAGGAGGAGGAGGAAGAGGAGGAGGAGGGGAGGCGGAGGAGGCGGAGGCGGAGGCGGAGGCGGAGGCGGAGGAGGAGGAGGAGGAGGAGGAGGAGGAGGAGGAGGAGGAGGAGGAGGGGGAGGAGGCGGAGGCGGAGGCGGAGGAGGAGGAGGAGGAGGAGGAGGAGGAGGAGGAGGAGGAGGAGGAGGCGGAGGAGGAGGAGGAGGAGGAGGAGGGAAGGGGGAGGAGGGAGGAGGGAGGAGGGAGAAGGGAGAAGGGAGGGGGAGGGAGGAGGAGGAGGAGGTGGGAGGAGGAAGAGGAGGAGGAGGAGGAGGGGTGGAGGAGGAGGAGGAGGAGGAGGAGGAGGAGGAGGAGGAGGAGGAGGAGGGGAGGGAGGAGGGGAGGGAGGGAGGGAGGGAGGGAGGGAGGGAGGGAGGGAGGGAGGGAGGAGGAGGAGGAGGAGCAGCAGGAGCTCCTCCGCAGCTCTTCCCTGGGCGCCGATGGCGCCTGTTTCTCCTGCGGCGGAGGCCCCGCAGGCGCCGCCGCGCGGCCCCTCGGCTCAGGCCTGCGGGGCCAGCTCGAGGTCGCCTGCGGGCCCTCTGCGGCAGCCAGCGGCTTACGCGCCAGATCGACCAGCTCCATCAGCGAGAGGCTGTTCTCGTGGCGGAGGTGGTCGCGTCGGTTCTTCCCCTCGGACGGTGGGT
The DNA here is from genome assembly GCA_963575745.1 of Prorocentrum cordatum. Lineage (NCBI taxonomy): Eukaryota > Dinophyceae > Prorocentrales > Prorocentraceae > Prorocentrum > Prorocentrum cordatum. The sequence goes on along the minus strand of CAUYUJ010001595.1, from coordinate 3,074 downwards.
TAGGTACAGTCCGTCTCCCACCGCCCGAGGCTTCCGTGTACTTGACCTTGTCAATGTCCTGCAGGATGCCCTTTGGATGTTCGTGCACTTTACCTTGTGGATTTTCTGCTGGACGCCGCTCGGGTTCGCGTACTTTCCCTTGTCTATGTTCAGCCGGTCCACGAGTGGCGCGGGCTCTGGGCTCTGCAGGTGGTTGTCGAGCGGCCTGGTCGCGGTCTGGATGAGGTGGTATGCCAGGTCCGCGATCCTGTTCTCGTCCTGCTGCGGTGTGATTCCGCATGCCGCCTCGCGCTGCTCCGCTTTCTCGGTGCGGAGGACATCCTGTCTCCTCTCCTGCTGCGGAGGCCCTGCCTGCGCCGCCTCGCGGACCCTCGGTTCATGCTTGCGCGGCCAGCTCGATGTCGCCTGCGGGCCCTCCGCGGCTGCCAGCTCTGCGCCTCTGCCTCCAGCTCCGCGAGGCTCTCGCGGCGGCTTACACGCTTGCTCGACCAGCTCCATCAGCGAGTAGCGCTTCTCGTAGTGGCGGTAGGCATGTCTTTTCTTTTCTTCGGGCGGTGGGTTAGGTACGGTCCGACTCCCACCGTCCGAGGCTTCCGTGTACTTCGCCTTGTCTATGTTCTGCTGGTTGCCCTCGAGGGCGTTCGTGTACTTTACCTTGTCTATGCTCCGCATGATGCCGTTCGTGTGCGTGAACTTTACCTTGTCTATGCTCCGCTGGTCCTTGAGCGGCGTGGGCTCTGGGCACTGCAGGTGGTCGTCGGACGGCTTTGTCGCGGACTGGATTAGGCGGTATGCCAGGTTCGCAACCCTGATCTCGTCCTGCTGCTCTGAGTTCCCGCTTGTCGCCTCGAGCTTCTCCGTTCCCTCGGTGCAGGGAGCCACTTGTGTCTCCGCCGCTCTTGATGGCGAGGACGGGGCACTTCCGACCTCGGGGTTTTCCTCGTGCTTCGCCAGGTCCGCGTTCATGTCACGAGCTTGCCACTTCTCTGTGTCGGCATGCTGCTCCCAGTGCTTGAGTTTGTATCCCATGGAGTCGCAGCTGGGTTGTCCTGTGCATGGTGCCTGCAACTTCGTGCTGGTGAACTCCGTGACCGAGCTGGCGCAGAGTCTGCAGTACCATCTCTTCTGGCGTGCGATCCACCGCAACGGGTGTGTGGAGTGCGCTGCCGTGCCGTGGTACATGATCTCGCACCCGTGTTCTGGCGGCGGCCCGGAGCACCCGTTTGCGAACCACTTCTTGATCACGTCCAGGTCCGTGTGTTTTGAGACCGACTGGTTGCAGCAGCTGCACGTCCACCCAGTGCCGCGCCTCGGACGCTGAAGCGTGTGGGTAGTCATCTGTCTGGTCTTCTCAATGTCGTCGAAATAGTGTCGCTTGCAGCGGAGCTGCCGCCTGGATTCCTGTATTGCCTGCCGTCGTGCTGCACGAACTTCGCGTCCTTCTCCTGGTCTCCGTTCGATGCAGTCCATGGTGGCGATGGTAATCCTCTTCCGCACCAAGGTCGCAGTTGCCCGCGCTCATTCGTAGCAGCTCATCTCGTTACGCGGAATGGCGTGCCGAAGCGCTCCTCGTTCCGTCAGGCGGTCTGCGTGCTCGTTACCTTCCCATGCGGCCTTGGGGACGTTCTTGGCGGCCGCTTCCTCCTCTGTCATGTGGCTATTCATGTGCTTGATTGTGATGTCGCTTCGGTCTCCTCGTTCCTGGATCGTGCAGTTGAGTTTCCGCCAGAGGTCGCTGTTGGTGCCCGTCTGCAACTCCGACTGGTCCCTTCGCATCTGCCAGTCGATGAATGTGATCCCGCTGTCCGCCCAGTAGGTGATGGGGCCTCGCGTGGCTGAGAGGCATCTGATCAGCGCGTACAGCTCCGCGCGGTTGTTGGTTTGACGGCCTCCTGGAAGTACTCCGAACTGTCCAGCGGTTACGTCGTAGTTGTTCACGTTGGCGGTGTCGTTGTTCACTATCACCCAACTCCAGCCACATCTGCGGTATCTGTCGTCGCTGCTGTACTCGCGCCCTGATCCGTCTCCACATGCTTCTAGCCATTCTCCTGGTTCCTGGTGCTGGGCGGACCAGGCCATCTCCGGGCCGTGCCCAGCGTCTCCGCCTCTTCCTCTGTGGTGTCGCACGGTGGTGGGGTGGTCCAAGCAGACGGCGTCAGTCCCCTCAGCCAAAAAGATCGGGTTCTCCTCCGCCTCTTGGAGTGCCCTCTCAGCGAGTCCTTGAGTCTTCTCGTAGATCTCGTTGGGCTTGCGGGCGGCGCAGTCCTCCCCGATGCGGTGGAGGTCGGTGTCGACAGCGCCGCACTCACACCTGTTGTCGTTGTCGCCGAAGGCGGCCGCTCGCCGTGCCCGAGTCCACGTGCCTGCGCAGGCCGCTGTGACCAGCGCTCCGTACTGCTGGTGCTGTTCTCTTTTCTTGTAGTTTTCCAGGTGGTGTATGATGTCCTTGCAGTTGATGCCCCTTTCGGCGCCTTTGCCGTTGTTGCGGGCTGCTGCTTCTTGCCATTGCTGTTCTCGGACGTCTCGTAGCAGCGCCTCGATGATGTCGCCTGCCTCTCCTTCCTCTTGGCCTTCGGGGTACCGCCACATGCCTCCTTGCTTGTGAATCCAAATGTCGGCCCCCCTCGAGTCCCAGCCTGCGGACCAGAGCAACATGGTGATACTGCCCATGACCCCGCGCCTTTGCTGCCAGCGCTTCGACTCCATGGTGTTGAAGAGTCTGCAATCGACCTTGGGCCATGCCTTGCGCGCCTGCGTCCTGATGTCTGGGCACCTGCTCCACACGTCGAACCAGGCCTTGAGCTGTCCCTTTGTGATTGCCTCCTTGGGGTCGGCCCCTTCCAGCGCCAGTAAGGTAGCGAGGCAGCGTCCAGGCCGACTTTTCCTGAGCGCCTGGGCGTAGCGTCTGCGCGCTGCACGCATCGCCGTGGGGCTGACGCCGTGGAGGAGGAGGAGGAGGATGAGGAGGCGGAGGCGGAGGAGGAGGCGGAGGCGGAGGCGGAGGAGGAGGAGAGTGAGGAGGAGGAGGAGGAGGAGGAGGAGGAGGAGGAGGAGGAGGAGGAGGAGCAGCTGGC